>JACEIK010000561.1:292045-360422 GCA_018107945.1 Datura stramonium | reverse complement strand
TTTAAACATGCATGCATAAGATAATCATCATGAGTAATGGATATGCAAACCAGAATGTTATAGACAGTGGGAGACTCGTCAGTTAACCGATATACCATGATAGAGCTTACGTGGTCCCGACTATTACACTCAACTTGGAAGAGCCATCCAAAATCTTGTCAGGGCTAGGGAAGCTACCATGATATCGATATCAAGATGAAAGGGCCAATCGGACCAAGGATAGCTCACAAGGGAGGTCCCAATAATATAATAGAATCAACCTACATTTGCGCGTAGTTCTAGGGCATAGGGTGGTAGACCCTTAGCCCGCTCGGTGCTAGAATCTTCTCCCAAAACATGCAATGCTCTACATCGTTCAAGTACGAAGCCCAACATCGTCTAGTGATGAAGCTCAACATGAAATCATGCATAAACTCAATATCATATGAAATGAAGCTCAACATTGTCTATCGACAAAGCTCATTATGAAATCATGCATGCATTAGACATCATATAAATATGAAGGTCAGCAATGTCGAGACGACAATGCTTAGAATAGAATCATTCTTAGACTCAACATAATGCGAAATGAAGCTTAATGACAACATACAACTCATTTATGAAATTCATACACACGAGAAGCTTTACTATGGCACATACCATAAGCTCAAGAATAATGGGAGCCTTTACTCCAAAATCATGTGGTAAGGCTACTTTAGAGATATCACTTCATCATCATCAACATAAGGGCCTTTCCCAAAACCTTATCATGCTTGAACCCATTCAATTCATTTGAAAACATTGTAATTTGGGATATTTTACTCCAAAATGAAGTAATAAAGTCTATTCAAGAAAAATCATCATTTATACTCATCATTGGGCACTACCCAAAGCTTCATCATACTAGGGTCTATCAAATCCTCTTTGAAAACAACATCAAAATAATGGCTGAGGTTGGAAACATGTTTTTCATCATCTACTCCATCATCATCACATTCTATTACGAACTACCCACATATGGACGTTTTAGATTCAATTTTAGGAAAAAACAATTTTGTAAAAGAAATAAAGATAGAATCGGTCCACGCTCAGTAAATCACTAATATAAACTCAATTTAATAATACCCATGAGTAGACATGTAAGAATCATGCAACTAGATAGAAACCCATAATTGATCATCACAAACCAATCACAAATTGATAGGGAATTGGCATTGGTGTGGAAGGAAGAACCCACACATAGCCTCACATACTTGGAAATGAAGAATCTTAACTCTTCCCAATTACCTAGCTGAGATTTCCCTTGAAAACCTTCAAATTCTCCTCAATTAATTCCCTTCAAGCCTTCAACCTTGCATGCATGAAGAAAATGGCCTAAGATGAGATTTTCTCTGCTTAAAACCCTCTATTACGAGCTTAAAACGACGTAGTATAGGCCCTTAGAACATAGAAATTACGTAAAAGCCCTTACTGAAATTGTTGAAAATAACTGTCAGGGGTCCTAACAGACGACCTAACGACTCGTTACCCGGGCACATGATCTGTTGGTTCGCCCGTCGAGTACACTGCCTCATCATTCCTGAAAATTCAATTGTCTTGGTAATTTCCCTCCTAACGGGTCGTTAGGACTGACGACGACTCATTAGGTACCATCCATTAGGTACACTTGATAAACTTCACTATCCTTTTCTAGGACCACCCCATGACTGACATGACGACTTGTGGTGTCTGACCACGAGTCATTACATCGCCTGTGGGAACCTTAAGTCCTTTATCATCTCAGTCTTTCCCCACGACTCACTTGACGACTCGTTTGGCCTCTTCACGAGTCGTTAAGTGGCCCATTCTGCAACTGCTGCAACATTTTCCAATTTTTCTCCTGATTCACTTCCAGGTCCAATTCTTGAATTCTCGGGGTATAACAAGATCTCCTTCCATTTCCTTAAACCATTGCCCACGACTGAATCAACGAGTTGTGGGGACTGACCATAACTCATGGTAAGGTCCGTGGGGACTTCCAAAACCCAAACTTCAACTCACACCTTAAACCTCACCACGAGTCTCCTCATGATTCGTGGTCTACCCCACAGTTCACAGAATGACTCGTTCTATGATCTAGTGTCAGATTTATGTTTTCTCCGTGTCAACTCCCAGGTCTAATCTATGGGCTTCCAGGGTATAACAATGAGGCACTTCTGCAATGGTTGGTTTTTCTCTACAGTGAGACCACCATAGTGATCGGAGATTCGCTATTGAGATGCTAGGTCTTGCCATGATGAGGCCTTTGCCTCTATAGCGGGTCTGCTAAAGTGAAGGTGGTGACCGCTGAAGCGAGCATTGCGAGGCAGAACGTATGTTTAAGTTAGTTATTGATTTTCTCACCTCATAATTCCAAAATACAAACCCAGAGACCTGTGAGACGATTTTACCAACTCCTTCAAGGTAAGTTTACTCCGTCAATTTTTTCATCTAGTACTCCTATAACATCCAAGAATTTTTGGGGTTGATATTAATGGTGAATTATGGACGAGAACCCAAGAACTCATTAAAATTATGGGGAATTGAGTGGATGGGGAAAATTATTGCTTCTTATGCTTCTAGGTTGTTAATTAACACTTTCTATAATGAAATTGGATGTTCTAATGCATAATCTTGGTAATTTGAGACCTAGAGTCTAGTAAAAATAATACGTTTGGCATAAAAACTGCTATAAAGGGGGATAAGGAGTAGAAACTCGACGATTTAAAGTGATGTGATCATTGGGGAATTAAAATATGATGGAGTAACCCTTGGGTAATGATTTAACCTATGATAACGGGTAGAACTAGGTGGATTTGAATTTCCAAAGCTATTATTTGAAGAGTAGATGATTAAATAGTTTTGCATTATATACTTTAAGACTTTGGGCATTCGAGGCTTTAAGTAAAGAAAAGGCTTATGTGAAGTAGCTTGCTCATTCAACTTCTTTGGTTAAGGTAGGTTATGATTTATTTGGCGTGAGAATTTGATTAGTCACTTGTATGTATTATGGTTGATAAAGCATGTGCAGTTTCTCTTCGGACGTAGACTATGATTGAGAATTGTTGACTTCACAGTGCTTATATGAATAAGTTGTTATATTATTGAAGTCTGTTTGGATATAACTTGTGATTATGGTGTGAACTTATGATAATCAATACGTGTTTGCCATTATTATCTTGCATGATTACTAAGTAGCGAACATACCGAGACATGATGATGAATTAAGGAACACACATTTATTCTAAGATGAGTGGCTCAAGTCCAATGTGAGTTTACAGATGAGCGGTTATGTATGGAACGGGTACCATGATGGTACGAAATATGATTTAGATATGAGTGGCTCAAGTTCGATGTGAGCATACAAAAGAGTAATTATCTTATGGGTCAGGTTCCATATCAATAATAATATGAGTGGATCTAGTACAATGTAAGCTTTGTTATGAGTGGCTTGAGTCCGATGTGAGCTTATAGATGATCAGTTGTGTGTAGAGCATTTACCATGTCGGTATGGTACATAGACACTTAGTGTCCCCTATAAGTTATGAATGGTTGGGAAATATTAAAGACCCACTAGCATGTATGTATAGATAAGTGATAGATGTGTGTTTAGATATGCTATAGACCGACACTAATGAGATACATTTATACAATTATGATTCAGTATGGATATATTTCCAAGATTATGTTGTGATTACAATATGCTTGCAAATTCTTGCGATGAATCCTTATGTCTAGTTTAGAGACTTGTATGTTCCATGTTGATTGGCATTAGAACTGATGTTTGGTGTATTTACTTCGGTGTCATGGATACCCGATTTCCTGAATTATTTACTACACGTTGTTATACCTATTTATTGCTTTTATCGATTATGATATGCATACTTATTAATAATTTGAGTCAGTATATATACCAATACATAGTTTTTGTACTGATGGTACTCATGTACTTTTATTTGAGTGAAGATTTTGTTCCAAAGTCTTTTTCGGAACTTCGCATCTAGTGTTAACAGCTGACTAATCTAAGGGTGAGCTATTCGTACCTAGGCTGCCACAGATCTTCCCTTAGATAGAGTCTACTTTATTTAGACATTATTTTATGTTTTCTTTTGATTTTGCTACTCTTAGATCGTGCAAGTTAGAGTCCTTATATGATCACTTTTTGGTTTTGGGATTGTAACAGTTAGACTTCGCTGATTGTTTTACACTTATTTAAACCTTTATAACTTATCTTTCTAGTGCTTTATTTTTTGTTAAAGGAATACTTAACCATTTGGTTGGTTGGTAAATTATGATTCGTCCACTGAAGGATTAGTGTGGGTGCCAATCACAGCAGTTTGGCCATGACATTAGTAATGGGTCCCTCCAAAGATTGAGATACGAAGGCCCGAGAATGTAAGGATTGCTCTTGGGTGGCTACAGATGCTACCCTACTGAGGTTGCTCTTGGGTGGCTACAGATGCTACCCTACTGAGGTTGCTCTTGGGTGGCTCTATTAGTGGGGAGATAGTATTCCTCCCCTGAGTCATCGTACTCATCTCATGATACTACTCATTTTCGTGCCATTTTCCAGTAGTTGATGAACAAACATTAAGCATATGGGTGAGGGGCAAGTTATGAAAAAGTACTACTCGAGTTATACAATAGTTGTCACTAGTAGACAGGTACAAACAATATTTTGAAGATACGCTCTGTAGGTTAATTTGCAAGTTCATACTCAAGTATACATGGTGGGAGATAAAGCGTAGATACAATCCATATCTTGAAGTTACAGACCGCAAGTCATACCGTAAACCGAGGCCCAAATGACAATGTCTACTATTTCAAAGTACGATCCATCATGTAGTTCGTAAATTGAATCTACGAATTGTATTGTAGATCGTAAATTGAACTCAAGTGCGACTGATGCACTAGTTCAAGATACTATTGAAAATACAGACCATAACTTCAAGTTATGATCTTAATCAAGTCTGGGGGGAATTCTTAAATACTAAGAAATTTTTTTAAAATTGTAGTCTATTATCAACATTATGGGGAAAACTAAGGTCATACATCGCACTTAATGACCGCATCTCACCTCAATTCAATAAGCAAACTCAAATCCTCATTCAAATGACTTGTAATCCCCCAGTTCTCTCCCATTCATGTTCAAGCATAGTATTCAACAATCCAAAGGAAATAAGCAAAATTTCAATCATAAAATCAAAATAAATACCTAGGGTTTTACGAGAGTTGTGTGAGGTGTGTTCTTGTATTTAGTAGTTGATTCTCGAGCCAAGAAAGCCCTAACTTATATGAAAATAGTTGCTTGATAAGAAAGAGTGATGTGTATGTGTTGAGATGATGTATGATGTAGCGAGTGCAAGTATAAAATCTTGAAAACTCAACAATGGCTGTAGATAGCAACGAAAAGGAAGAAGGAGAAGTAACTGGCAAGACGACCATCTAAACTCCACAAGTCTCGCTGGATCCACTGGTCGGGTTGCACGTAATGAACTACGATCATATTTTGAAGATACAAACCATATTTTAAACTACAAATGGCCTAAATGAATTTAATACCCCAATCTCATTAAACCAATTCATGGTCCAATTCACATATCGTACAATTGATTTGCAGTCCACAAGATGGATTATAAGTCAAACTCCAAGAGTAGAGTTCACTGTCTAGACCCACGATGCAACTCACAACTAGTGAAATGCATTTACGAGTCATATGTTGCTCTATAAATTAGACTTTGAAAAAGTTCATACCTAGCTTCCAACTTTCATTTCAGTTCACCATCCGCACATTCAATTTGTGGCCCATGACTTCATTTGGAAGTAGGAAGCTTCAGCTACTTTCATGCCTTCTTCAATTCTTCCACATATATTTCTCATCTCCAACTTGCACTTATCAACACATATTAGTTTTAAACATTTGGGTTGCTTCCCAAGAACCGCTTGATTTAATGGCATGATACATATTGTAATACCTCCGACATTAGGCCCCTATACTAACCCCACTTCTAAATATCTCATATGTTTGTAGTTGGAAATCATTCCAACCATTACCCTTACAATAGCCAACTACCCCGACACTATTTCTACCCTAATTTTTCATAGTTTTCAGGAAGATTAAGCCCTCCAAACATCTCCATTCTCCAATGTAAGTATTATTCTTTATTTCTAATGCTAATTTGATGATTCCTTACCCTAAGCTATGGGTTCTAATGCGGTTCTTGACATAAAACCCTAGGAATCATGAACGAAACTAGTTTATAAGGTCTCGGAGTTAGCTTTCCAGATTCTCCATTGATGATTGGAGCGTTTGAGGTATGTAAGGCTATTCATAGCTAATTTCGCTGGGCAAAGTTAATTTCGCAAGACAATGCTTTTTAGAAAATTGGAGCGTTTGAGGTATGTAAGGCTATTCATAGTGAGGAACTATGTTCTTCCTCATGCCCTACATCTTCGCTTTAGTTTTAGAATAACTTAAGAATTAAGATTTTGCCAAAAGTTTGAGAATTGGGTTTGTTCCTCATAATTTGGGTTATACATTATTGTTCCTTATTTACTTTATTGATATCCTTATCAATAATCATTGTTGATTAATGTTCATGTTTGTTTTACCACATGACCTCCTTTTTCTAAACTACATGAAAATATTGTCATACTCATTTTAAATGCCTTATTTTTCACGAAAGAGGTATCTTTCAAGTTTTATGAAAAGCATTCGAGAGAAAGTTCATATACATATACTTAGCTTTAAACACATGATTTTTTAGACAACAAAACAAAGTTCGCTTAGAGAGTATTTTTAGAAAAGACTTTTAGTTTTTGTTTCCTTTTGCATGTATTTCTCGAAAAAGTTAAAGTGTGTTTGAAAATGCTTTGAGCATGTGGCTCACCATTATTGTAATATTTTGAGTATAGAAGCTCACCGAAGATTATACGTTATCGAAAGCATGTAGGTACCCTAGAATAACACGCTTTGAGCATAGAAGTTCCCTTAGCATAACATAAGTTTTGAGCATAGAAGCTCACCAGTGTATTATACAGTTTTGAGCATAGAAGCTCCCTAGCATCACACAGTTTTGACTATAGAAGCTTACTAGCATTATACTGTTTTGAGCATAAAATCTCACCAACATTATGCATCTTTGAGTGTAAAAGCTCCCTGCATAATACAATTTTTAGCATAGAGGCTCAGCAATAGGGTACAACTTTGAGCATAGAGACTCCTCGGTTATCATACATCTATATGTATTTTGAGCTAGAAAATCTCCACATAGATATTTTCAGATGCCTCAGATAGGCAGAGCTTTTATATGAGCATAGTTTTTGGGAGGATTATTAAGCATCGAGATGGGTAAAAGGTTTAGATAACCCAAAGCCCCATAACTATGTAGCCAACATAGGTTAGGATTGTGTGGTTGGTTTGAGAGACTATGCAGACAGCCCCTGGTAAGAGCTTAGTATGGTTCCATAGTTTAATTTCATCCTCTACCCTGAAAAGGCTTTGTAAAGCTCTCCCACCCAGGACAGAGGGTTGACATCACGTGCTCATTTATGATATATGTTGGTTAAGAGAAACTCCCAACTAAAGAAAAGTATTTTTCGAAAACTTATCTTAATTCATAGTCTTCAGTTGCATAACTAATTTACACAATATTTATACTTGTATTTAATTGCTTCTTTCAAATTATTGAGTTTGTATTTAGTTTACTTACTTAGTTCAGTGTTTCAGTTTAAGCCTGTTGTTTTGTCCAGCAATATTACATACTGTTACACCCCATAAAATGCTATCATTTAGTAGGCTTACGCATGGATTTGTGACGAATAAAGAGAGCTTGACATGTGTAGGAAAAGCCTCGAAAGCGGGGTCGGACAAGACTAGTGTGCACAGGGCCAGCGTGACAAGCCGGCTAGCAGTGCACTGGCCAGCACAGCGCGCCAGGCTTGCGGGCACCTTGGGAGGCACAGCGTAGCAAGGAGGCTAACACTATGGGTAGAACTGGGCGCACCCCTGCCACCGCCCTTAGTATATATAAGTATCTCCTTTTAGTTTGAATCATTTTAAAACATATTCCCATGACTGAGTAAAGAGAGCATGCAAATTTTCAACGTATTTCCGTATAATTACGCTACCAAATGCCATCCAAACTTAAATTAACTTCGGGTAATGAGTTCTAAGCCTATGGAAAGCATTACTACGGAGTTATTTCTCAAAAATTCGCTCGGCAAACCGGAGCTCCGCTGGGTAAAAGTTCTAAGAATTATTTCAAATTGATTCCTAATCCGCCACAGGCATTAGGTAAGCACTTCTCCCTTCTAAACTCTAGAGAAATTGAAGGTTTTCGCCGAGTTATTTGAAGTTGAATTATAGTAAATATTAGTATCAAAAGTTATCATTATTTGCCAAATTTAGTATTGAAATTAGCCCTATTCTCTTATTATTAGGGATGTAGTGGGATAGAACCACCGATTACAAGTCGAAACTCGCCAGTCCAATGAAAGTCGGCACTCGAGGTATGTAAGGCTATACTTTCAGCAAGTTAAGTTCATTGTAAAGTTAGTACGACTTGTGTGTCTATAGTATTTCAGAGTAAACCTATTGGGGTCAGCTTTTATGAATTGAATTGAGACGATAACTATGATATAAAAACCCTTGTTAGAGTTAACCCTAGCCAGCTTTATTGTTGTATATGATAATCAGGGTTTGAATGTTTTTGACTTTAATATTATGTTTACAAGAGCAGTATAATGTCCGAAGGGAATAGAGTGACGCTGTGAGGGCCGTATCTAGTTTTCAGAGCTTCTATTATGACCCATAGTCGAGTCAAGGCTCGGGGTCCATCTACAACAGTTATATTACAGCCCATAGTCGAGCTAAGGCTTGGGGATCAGCTACAATAGCTACAGTATGATCGATAGTCGAGTTAAGGCTCAGGATGCAGTTACAACAGTCTCATTATGATTCATAGTCAGGCCAAGGCCCGAGGTCCATTTATAAGAGATTACATTATGGCCTATAGTCGAGCCAAGGCTCGGGGCCTAGTTACACAACCCAGACAACTAAGACATATATACACCTGCAGAAGCCTATTTGGCTCAAACACAGTTTCACAAAACGAATATTCCTGAGTTACAGTATGTTTACGAACCTTCAGTAGCCACACAGTATAGTGTACCTTATTTGTACTTGTCGGGGCTTACGGGGGCCTAGATAGGTTATTCTGTGTTTTTTGTACCTTCCAAGCTTGTGAGGGCCTGGTTAGGTTCTTTTTTTTGTATTGTATACTTGTTAGTTGGATGTTTCAGATAGTGAGATCGCCTAGGTTAAACTCTTACCCTTTTTCATGATTACTTTAGTTTTATCAGCTTTCATTCAGTTATCATTTTACTACATTACATATTTGGTATATATTGTACTGATGCCCATCCTTGAGGTGCTGCATTACTTGCTTGCAGGTGCGGATAGTCGCTGTTCGGGACCCTCTTAGTCATTAACTAGAGTTAACTGTTTGTTCAGCTTCCTTCCTCCAAAGTTTGTTGTTAGAAGAGCTTTGTTCTTTTGTTGTACAGTTTATAGTAGGTCGAGGCCCTGTCTCGACCATTATTCTAGTCTTATAGGCATGCAGGCTATAGATTTCTAGTAGTTAGCTTTTTTTTGGTCGTGTGGGGCTTATGTATGTTTATTTCATGTGATGGCCGTGTGGGGCCTTATTTAGTTGTTAGCTAGCAGACTTATCGGCTATAGTGTAGTTTAGTCACCCGATTTCATTTCTGTTATAACTAGACAACATGGTGGTCTTGTTGGCCCGCATAGGATCCCTGTTATTGTGTTGTTGGTGGTTAGCTGTCTTCTTTTACAGGTTGCCTTGTATGCCAGAGGCTATATTTACAGTCGAGATATAGCTCGTCTGTTTCTTAAATTAGTTATAGGCGTGCACCAGAAGTGCACCATGCCAACTAGGCTAGTCTAGATCCCAGTGTGGCACTAGGTTCCAGTCATTCCTCCCAAGGTGGGGTGTGACAAATTTCGTATTAGAGCAGGTCATAACCCAAGGAGTCTACAAGCTGTGTCAAGTCGGGTCTTGTCTATGGATGTGTTGTGCACCACATTCTATGGAAAGGAGGCTACGAGGCATAATAGTGCGGTTACTCTTCTTTCTCCTCCAATCTTGCTATAGAGCTGTGCTGTATAGGGTAACTCCATATGATTATGTTATTCTACTTATTTACAGAGAAATGTCTGACGCACGACGGACCGTGACTGGTCGAGATCTAGATGTGGCAGCAGGAGAGGGCACTCGTAGGGGGCCGAGTCAGCGTCGACTCATTCTTAGGGCGATAGGGAAACGTCACCTCGATCTCCCCAGCACTCATCACCACACTCAGAGCTTGCTAGAGTAGTAGATATACTAGCACCACCTTCAACTATTCCTGTANTAGTAGATATACTAGCACCACCTTCAACTATTCCTGTACTATCAGATCAGGAGTTCAGCTGTGCATTCTATATGTTGGTTCAGATGATAGCTGCCCAGCGACAGCCGCAGCCAGTAGTACCGAATACCATTAAGCCCACTGAGGGGCCCAGTAGTTCGAGGGTTCGTGAGTTCCTTGCCTTGAGTCCCCCGCAGGTTATAGGGACAGATCGTAGAGAGGACCCTCAGAACTTCATAGATCAGCTATAAAGAATATTCAGGGTTATGCATTCCTCGTCTACAAAATCAGTTGAGTTAGCATTTTTCCGATTGAGAGATGTGGCAGTCTTGTGGTACGAGAGTTGGGAGAGATATCAAGGAGGAGATGCACCTCTACCTACATGGCCTAGCTTCTCAGAGGCTTTCATAGGCCATTATTTTCCCCGAGAGGTCTAGTAGGCCAGAGTAGAGTATTTTTTGCACCTGGAGCAGGGCAGAATGAGTGTCAGAGAATATGCATTGAGATTTGATTTCTTAGCAAGATATGCACCCTCATTTGTCAAGACTATACCAGTTAGGGTGCACCGATTTATTATGGGACTTGCACCAGAATATGTAGAGTCTTGTATTATAGCTACACTACGAGAGGATATGGATATTTCATGGATCCAAGCCTTTGCTCATAATATAAAGGATCTCAGACAGCGTCAGTACACCATGGAAAGGGCACGTCAGGAGACGTGTCGGAGGGCTAGGCCCGCAGATTTTCAGGGTAGACCCAGGCCCCACCTATTAGGTAGGCAACCTAGGCCCCCTTTCCAACATCAATCAGGCATTAGTTTGGTTCGTCGCCGGTAGTCAGGTCCCGACAAGAGTTCACGAGCATCAGGCTCGCAAAAGCAGAGGGGGCTAGATCGGATAAAATCGACACTACCGCGATGAAGTACCAATCATAGGCTACATTCAGGGAGATGCAGGTATGGTTCCACCGCCTGTTATTCTTGTGGATAGGAGGGGCACATAATTAGAGATTACTCAACTAGATGCCAGGGCGGTCAGGGCTAACAGGATAGATCCTCAGCAGGTTCATATTCCCAGCACCGTCTGTAGGGCACAGGCTCTCAGCTCCAGCCGGCAGAGGCCGAGGAAAATCAAGGGCATCTAGTTTAGGTAGCAGTTAGGATCGCACATATGCACTACCAGGGCGACATGAATCAGATTCATCGCCAGATGTTGTGACAGGTACATTAGATTTTTCTCTCACTTAGTTTATGCCTTGATAGACCTGGGCTCTACTTTATCGTATTTTACTCCTTTAGTAGCCTGAAAGTTTGATGTAGTGCCAGAATTGATTTAGCGACCCTTTTCAGTGTCTACACCAGTCAGTGACTCTATTATTACAAAAAGAATTTATCGAGTTGTATAGTAGAGATTGTTGGTCGCCAGACCTTAGCAGATCTAGTAGAACTAGAAATGATTGATTTTGATATGATTTTGGGTATGGATTGATTGGCACCATGTTACGCCACGGTAGAGTGTTGGACCAGAATTGTCTGATTTACACTTTCCAGGGGAAGTAGCATGTGAGTGGAGGGGTAATACAGCTACGCCAAAAGGTTAGTTTATATCCTATCTCCAAGCCAAAAAGTTGATAGCACATGGTTGTATCTGCCATATTGTCAGGGTGTGGGATATGCAAGAAGAATACCTGACTCTCCAATCTATTCTAGTGGTTAATGAGTTCCCAGATTTGTTCCCAGACGAACTTCCTGGTATTCCTCTAGAAAGGGAAATAGATTTTTCTATAGACATGCTACCAGGTACTCAGCCTATATTCATCCTTCCATACTGAATGGCTTCAGTTGAATTAAGGTAATTTAAAGAACAACTTAAAGATCTGCTAGATAAGGGCTTTATCAAGCGGAGTACGTCACCGTGGGGTGCACCAGTTTTTTTTGTGAGAAAGAAAGATGGCTCCCTATGCATGTGTATAGATTATCGGTAGTTGAATAAAGTTACTATTAAGAATAAATACCCACTTCCGAGGATATATTACTAGTTTTGAT
Organism: Datura stramonium; assembly: GCA_018107945.1. Taxonomy (NCBI): domain Eukaryota; kingdom Viridiplantae; phylum Streptophyta; class Magnoliopsida; order Solanales; family Solanaceae; genus Datura; species Datura stramonium. The sequence continues at coordinate 347,947 of JACEIK010000561.1, read as the reverse complement.
CAGCTTCAAGGAGCGAAATATTTTTCTAAAATTTACTTGAGATCCGGGTACCACCAAGTTCGGGTTCGAGAGAAAGATATCTCGAAGATAGCTTTTAGGACCAGGTATGGTCATTTTGAATTCCTAGTCATGTCCTTCCGGTTGATAAATGCCCTAACAGTATTCATGGATCTGATTAATAGTATCTTTACGCCATATTAGATCTGTTTGTGATAGTATTCTTCGACGATATTCTGGTGTACTCCCGCTCAGAAGCGGACACATAGATCATTTGCGAGCAGTACTTCAGATCCTCAAAGACCGCTACTATATGCAAAGTTCTCTATGTGTGAGTTCTGGTTAAATTCTGTAGCTTTCTTGGGCCACATTCTCTCGGAGGCTGGTAATTAGGTTGATTCATAGAAAATTGAGGTAGTAAAGACATGGCCTAGACCTACAACTCTAATGGAGGTTCATAGTTTCCTAGGATTAGTCGGGTATTACAAAAGGTTTGTGGAAGGATTTTCTACCCTGTCAGCGCCTTTGAATAAATCGACTCAGAAAGCAGCTAAGTTTCAGTGGATCGAGACCTGTGAGAAGAGTTTCTAGGAATTAGAAAATAGATTGATGTTGGCGCCAGTGTTAGCTTTTCTAGAAGGCTCAAAGGGTTACACTGTGTATTGCGATGCTTCAGGCATTGGGTTAGGGTGTGTTTTGATGCAACATGGGAAGGTAATTGTGTATGCTTCAAGGCAACTGAGGAAATATGAAAAGAATTATCCCACCCATGACTTGGAATTAGCTTCTGTAATTCACGCCTTAAAGATATGGAGGCATTACTTGTATGGTGTACATGTGGACATTTTTACTGATCATAAAAGCTTCTAATACATTTTCACACAAAAAGAGCTAAATTTACGACAACGTCGTTGGCTAGAATTGTTAAAAGATTATGATGTTAACATCTTGTATCACCTAGGGAAGGCCAATATTGTAGAAGATGCCCTCAGTGGTCGATCCATGAGCAGTCAGACACATCTAAGACCAGAACAATGGGAAATGGCCCGATAATTGCACCGGCTAGCAAGCTTAGCAGTTTGGATAGTGGATTAAGAAAATAATGGGGCTATAATTCAAAATACAGTAGTATCGTCCCTTGTGGTAGAGGTAAAAGAGTGGCCATACGAGGATTCCCATTTAGCACAGCTCATAGATAAGGTTAAGCAAGGTGAATTACTAGATTTTGAGATAACCGGAGATGGGGTTTTGCAGTATAGGGGTCGCCTGTGTGTTACAGATGTAGCAGGGCTCCACCAACAAATTATGGAAGAGGTACATTACTCATTACTCTCATCATCCAGCTTCAACAATGATGTACCAAGACATAAAAGAAATATATTGGTGGCCTGGAATGAAGAAAGGTGTAGCCGAATCCGTGGTGCAGTTTCCTAATTGCCAATAGGTGAAAGCCGCACATCAGAAACCTGGCGGCCTAACTCAACAGATGGCTATACCCATGTGGAAGTGGGAGGCAGTCAATATGGACTTTGTGACAGGATTACCCCTTACCAGATGCAAATTTGATTAGACTTTGGTGATTGATGATAGGTTGACAAAATTAACCCACTTTCTACTAGTTCGAACTACATTCTCAACCGAAGATTACACTGAACTATATGTTAAAGAGATAGTCCATTTGCAAGGTGTCACGGCACCTATCATCTCAGATAGGGGGGCATAGTTTACAACTACATTATTGCAATCATTTCAAAAAGGTTTGGAGACACAGGTTAATCTGAGTATAGCATTCCATCCTCAGACGGACGGCAAGGAAAAACGCACCATTCAGATGCTCGAGGATATGTTACGGGCGTGTGTGCTAGATTTTGGAGGAAGTTAGGATGAAAATTTACCCCTCATTGAATTTTCATATAATAACAGTTATCATTCTGCAATTCAGATGGCGCCTTATGAGGCATTGTATGGGCGGAAATGTAGGTCCGCTATCGGATGGTTTGAGGTAGGAGAGGTAAAGTAAGTCAGACCATATATGGTTAGCCAATCAGAAGAGAAAGTGAAATTTATTAGGGAGCGGTTACTAACAGCCCAGAGTCACCAGATGTCCTACTTCGATGTGTGGCGTAGAGACATGGAATTGAATGTAGATAATTGGGTATTCCTTAAAGTGTCGCCGATGAAGGGCGTGATGAGATTTGAAAAGAAAAGAAAGCTTAGCCCGAGGTTCATTGGTTTATATTAGATCATCTGAAGGATAGGTCGAGTGGCATATAAATTAGAGTTGCCTTCAGAGTTAGACTCTATTCACCTAGTATTTCACGTGTCTATGTTGCGAAAGTGTGTAGGGGACCCGACCCGAGTTGTGCCAGTTTAGAACTTCCAAGGTGCTGAGGAGTTAGCCTACGAAGAAATTCCATTTGCAATATTAGATAGACAAGTTCGTATACTGAGAACTAAATATGTCACCTATGTTAAAGTGATGTGGAGGAAAAGAAATAAAGAAGAGACGACTTCAGAAGATGAGGACGATATGAGGTCTAGATATCCTCACTTGTTCCCAGATTGATTCAGATAATGCAGTTAAGGTGATATAGTTATTCAGTTGTTAATTTACTACGTATGTATCAATACTGTTTACCTAGCTATCTCTCTATGGTGAAATAGTTGTCTATAGCATCTTGTGAGATGCCTATGTTGGACTTTTGTACATTTCAGGTTTCTGCATAGTCCATATTATAAAGGAGACTCTACAAAAAAAATTATAAGTATTAGCTAAAAGATATAACTCCTTTAAGCCTAAAGATGACATTCGAGGATGGATGTTACTAAAGGAAGGAGGATGTTACACCCCGTAAAATGCTATCAGTTACTAGGCGTACGTGTGGATTTATGATGAATAAAGAGAGCTTGACGCATGTAGGAAATGCCTCGAAAGCGGGGTCAGAGGGGACCAACGCGCACAAGCCCAGCGCGACGCGTCAGCCAGCAGTGCACTGGCCAGCGCGGCGTGCTAGGCCTGATGGTGCCTTGAGAGGAGCGACGCGGTAGGAAGGCTAGCGCTATGGGCAGCGCGGGTCTCCCCCCTTGCCACCTCCCTTAGTATATATAAGTCCCTCCATTCACTTTGAATCATTTGAAAACATATTCCCACGACTAAGTAGAGAGAGCATGGAAATTTTCAACGTATTTTCGTTCGATTACACTACCAAATGCCGTCCAAACATAAATTAACTTTGGGTAACGAGTTCTAGCCCTACGGGAAGTATTACTGTGGAGTCATTTCTCAAAAATTCTCTTAGAAAACCATAGCTCCGCCGGGTAAAATTTGTTAGAATTGTTTCAAATTGATTCCTAATCGTCCACAGGCATTAGGTAAGCATTTCTCCCTTCTGAACTCTCGAGAAATTGCGGGTTTTTGTCGAGTTATTCAAAGTTGAATTATAGTAAATATTGGTATCGAAAGTTATCGTTAGTTGCCAAATTTAGTATTGAAATTAGCCCTAGTCTCTCAGTATTAGAACTGCAGTGGGATAGAACCACCAGTTAAAAGTAGAAACTCGCCAGTCCAGCGAAAGTCGACCCTCGAGGTATGTAAGCCTATTCTTTCAGCAAATTACATTCATCGTAAAGTTAGTATGTCTTGTGTATCTATAGTATTTAAGAGTAAACTTATTGGGGTCAGCTGTTATGAATTGAATTGAGACAATAACAATGACATAGAAACCCTCGTCAGAGTTGACCTTAGCCAGCTCGATTATTGTATACGATATTCGGGGTTTGAATGTTGTTTTCTATAAAATTATGTTTACAAGAGCAGTATAATGTCCGAAGGGACTAGAGTGAGGTTGTAAGAGTCGTATCCAGTTTTTAGAGCTTCTATTATGACCCATAGTCGAGCCAAAGCTCGGGGTACAACTACAACAGTTATATTACAGCCCATAGTCGAGCCAAGGCTCGAGGCTCAGCTACAGAAGCTATAGTATGATTTATAGTCAATCTAAGGGTCGGGATCCAGTTACAGTAGTCTCATTATGACCCATAGACGGGACAAGGCTCGTGATCCAGTTATCAAAGATTATATTATGGCCCATAATCGAGCCAAGGATCGGGGCCAAGTTACATAGCCCAAACAGCTTAGACACAGATACAGCTACAAGAGCCTATCTGGCTCAGACACAGTTTCAGAAAATGAATATTCCTGAGTTACAATATGTTTACGAACCTTCAATAGCTAGACAGTAGTATGTACATTGTTTGTACTTGTCGGGGCTTATGGGGGCCCAGGTAGGTTATTTTGTGTTTTTTGTACCTTCTAGGCTTATGGGGGCTAGGTTAGGTTCTTGTTTGTGTATGTATACTTGTTAGTAAGATTTTTCAGATGGTGAGATTATCCAGGTTCAACTCTTACCCTTCTTCTTGATTACTTAAGTTTTATCAGCTTTCATTTAGTTATCATTTTACTGCCTTACATATCTGGTACATATTGTACTGATGCCCATCCTTGAGGCGCTGCATTACTTGCCTGCAGGTGCAGATAGACGTGGTTCGGGAGTTTCTTTGTCATCAGCTGGAGTTAATAGTTTATTTTGCTCCCTTCCCCCAGAGTTGGTAGTTAGAAGAGGTTTGTTCTTTTGTTGTACAGTTTATGGGTAGGTTAGGGCCTTGTCTCGACCATTCTTCTACTCCTAGAGGCATGCAGACTATATATTTATAGTAGTTAGCTTTGTTGTTGGCCATGTGGGGCCTATGTATGTTTATTTCATGTGGGGCCTATGTATGTTTATTTCATGATGATCGTGTGGGCCTTGCTTAGTCAAGCGCCAGCTGTGCCTTGTTTCGCCATAGCGTAGTTTAGTCGCTGATATTATTTCAGTTATAACTAGACAAACATGGCTGGTCTGTTATCTGCATAGATCTCTATTATTGTATTTTTGGTGGTTAGCTGTCTTCTTTTGCAAAGTTGTCGGTCGGCCAGATGTATTTACGCTGAGATATAGCTCGTCGGTTCTTGATTTGGGTTATAGGCGTACACAAGAAGTGCAATTCATGCCAACTAGGCTATTCCAGCCTTGGTGTGGCACTAGGTGTCAATCATGCCTCCTGCTGCAGAGTGTGACACATACTATACATTCCCACATACCGATGTCATTTGGTGATGCATCTTTTGAATGATGTTGATTTAGATAAACCTCGACTCGGCAGCAGACACATTCAGTAGGTTCTTCCATTCAGCATTTGTGGGACTACTGAGAGGACTCTAGTTTATTTCTTTCCTTTAGTAGTGTTAGTAGTTTGTTAAGGTAGCCAAGAAATCTTGTCTTGGTACTCATTCTCAGTATTTGAGACTTCATAAACTAGATAGAGAGTTTATGTGTTGTTGATTTATTTATTAACATTTTTTATTTAGTCTCACTTTATAGAATTTTATTTCCTTAATATAAATGAGCTTGTTAACCCACTTCTGTCATAGTTTCCGCATAGCTACCTCAGTTAGTAGTAAGCCACGACAAGAGTTTGCTTGGACCGTTAGTCGCCTATGTGCTGGCCACACTAGGATGTAGGCTCTCGGCAGGCGCTGGATACTACATAGAGCGTAGCATCCCTTGGGTTGTCTCCCAAGAAATGTTTGATTTAATGTTGTCGCACGACGCAAGATACCTGTGGTCAGCTGATGGGTGAGTTATCCCAGGACGGGGTTTTCTCACCCATTTCCTTGAAGCCACAAAGGTATTGTTTCAACGACTCTTGTTTTTGGCTTTTCTTCTTTTGGTGCCACCTGCTCTCCAATATTTCTTGGACCTGCATCAGCATCAATCTCCTTATATAATACCCCAAAAACCCTAAGATCAGACCCGAGAGTTGAAATGGAGAAAATAAGATTTTCTACACTAGGTCACAAGATGATTCGCTCAGTGATCCCTACGGCACCAACAGCTCGTTAGTGACTCATGGGCAGGAGCTTTGATTTGGTTGGGATTTTTAGTTTGGGTTGACCACGGGTGTGACCACAAATCGTGGTCAGCACCACAATTCGTCCAGTGGTTCATGGTCAAGTGTTAACTGAGGATTTAATGATTATGGTCGTGTGTAACGAATTAATCACAAGTAGAGTACACCACGAGTCATTAGGTACACCACGAATTATGGTGACCTCAGAAGGCAGAGTCGAGTGCATGTGACGGCTTATCATGAGTCACGGTCAGGACGATGGGTCGTCCAGTCCCTCGTTGGGACTGCGCGTTTTTCCCTGTGAATTTATTAAGGGTTTATCCATACCTAAGTTCGAAGGTCTAAACTATGTTTCTTTGAGCTCGTAATAGAATGTTTTAAAAGGGGTAAGTTCATTCTAGTCTTATTCACTTCCATGCATGCAAATCTAGAAGTTCCCATGGTGATCAAGCCTAAATCTCGGAAGTTCTTCCCTAAATTCTCATTGGGAAATCAAGGAAGTTGTGAAATCGTATCTCAGGTATGTAGGATTACAAATTGGTGTAATTGTCCAAACCTATGCCCAATCCCCTCTCAATTTATGAAATTCTAGTTGATGAATCTTTTTGGGGTTTTTACCTAACCTGTGAATTTCCAAGTATCAATCATAGGTATAATCTAAGAATGTTTATAATGCTGAATTATGATTAATTGATAGATTTTATAAAGTTTTCAATTATAAATTATGATGCCCATCCATGAAAGTTTATGAATGTTGAGATCTATGAAATATGTATTCAAGCATAACGAGATGTTTATAAAGAAAGTACGAGTTCGAATTACCCATGTCTATGTTTATGTTTTCATATGATTAAATCTATGTCAAGCATGTTTACGTTTTGGGAAAGCCCCCGTGATCAAGTATTTCTATGAATTTATCTATACTTCATGTATTAATCCTTACCATATGGATTTTGAGCCTAGACTTCACTATTTTCAGCTTGTCGTATGGTTTAAGCCAAGGCTCCTCATATTATCATTTCAGATTTATGTATGTGTGTTATGAGTCAGCTTCATCACTATAAGATGATTCAGCTTCATTGAAAATCGATACGTAGCATATCCATGTTTTTAGGTTGTGCATAGCATCGAGCAGGGGCTATGGTCAGCTGCACCTTATGCCTACGTGCCAACATAAGTATGTCAAGATTATTAAGGACCTCCCAGTTGAGCTTCCCCTGCCCCAAGGGGACTTCCGCTTGATATCAATATCATGGTGGCGCCCTAGCCCCGACAAAGCTTTGGACGGCTCTGCCCACTTGTGTGTGGTAGTCAGACCAACGTGTTTTTATCGTGGTAATGTTGGTTATATGAAGAGTCTCCTATTGTTTCTATGATTCCAGTTATATGTTCACTAGTCATGATAATATTGTTTTCACAGGTTTGACCCAATGTGCGCTTACTTATGATATTCAATTTTCAACTTTGGGTCATTCGATTCAGTTATGATGTTCAATTATGTTCAGATCATGATTTCTAAAAATAGCATGCAAGTTCTACTCTCAGAACTTTATCTTATTATATTTTTTCATGATATGCATGATTTATGATTTTACTTCCTTAGAGTTTTACTTACCTTACATACTTGGTACATTCCAAATAGTAACTGCATACTCTATGTTGTATCATTTCCTCATATTCAGGCTTGAATATTCAGGCTCAGTCCCGTCATTAGCCAGACCTGCAGCTTTATCACATATCAGCCGGAGTGGTGAGTCTTCATCATTTGAGGCCCTCTTCAAGCTGTATCTATTACTTTCAATTTTGGATTTTGGTGAGTTAATTGGAGTCTGTCCTATCAACTCGTTAGTAGTAGAGGCTTTTCAGACATAGAATGTAATCAGCTTAAATCTTGAATTATGTATTCTGATGTTATGAGACTATCAGACTTTCGCTTTATTTATTATGTTGATCTTCTGTTTTATTATGATTCAGCTTAGATGATATGTTCATCCATATCCAGGTGCTTGTTTCGGTGCGGGAAGCCCTGACATATGCTTAGGGATTGCCCAGCAGCCAGACATGGTCTGGATAGGATCCGAGGCCTAGCTTCCAGACCAGTGTTCCACTAGCACGCCCACCTGAAGCAGGGGGCATCTACTAGTGTGGGTGGTGGTCAGCATCAAAAGAGATTCTATGCCCTATCATCTCGCCAGGAGTAGGAGGCCTCCCTATATGTAGTCACTGGTATGGTACGAGTCTTCCATCTTGTTATATGCATTGTTAGATCCAGGGGCTACTATGTCTTTTGTGACGCCCTATGTAGCTAGTAGTTTCGAGTCAGTCCTGAAATCTTATAAGAATATTCTTAGTCTCTACTCAAATAGTGGAAAATTGAGGGTATGAGAGAGATTTATGCTACTAGACTAGAGATAACAACCAGAGGTAATGTTAAAAGGTGTATGTTTGAGGAGGTTGAGATACGATTCTCAAACTTGAATGAATTCCCGAATATGAAGGAGTTATTTGACCATTATTGTCTTGGTTGGATGAGTGAGTCACGGGGCGAGCATAGCCTAGCCATAGTTTGAGAATCCCGTAGTATATATTCCTGCTACCTTGAACAACACAAAGAAGAAAGGGTATCTCCAAAAAGAGCAATCCTCCTTTGGACAAGGTGCAAGTGAAGGGTAGAATGGTGGATATCTCAGAGCGCACAATCTAGAGGCTCCCACTTGGCCCCACTAATGAGGCACCGCAAAATACCACGTATATGAACTACAAAATGCATGTGGTGAGTGGGCGAAAGTTCGGAGGATCAAACAGAAGAAGGAGCCAGATCAAGTGGTTAGGCTCGTTCTTACCGATAAAGAGGGCGTGGGTCAATAAGGAGACAGTGGCCATCACAAAGGGGTCTTTGAGATTCTCCACAAAGTTTTGCTGGCGATAGTACGATTGTGATTGATTCACTGCACTAATAATTAGTTGAAACTAGATCGGTCTGTGTTGAGCGCCTGCCTATGTCGAGATATGCCTTAAATTTTGCTCATCGTAGCTAGGAGATTTGAGATAGGGTTTATTAGGTATGGGACTTCTACACATTTCCTTATTTGCTAATTTGGCTATTCCAATATGTAGCAATTTTTTTGGCCATTGATTAAAAAGTTAAGGCTACCCGAATTCAAGACATCTCTAAGGTTCGTGATGAGGTTGAACTGATTGCTAAAGGTAGATTGGAGCCGTCTACTTTAGGAGATTAAATTTCCATGGATCTGCTAGAGGACCACACACACCTAGAGATATGCCTACAAAGCATGGGTGAGGAGTTAGCATAGGGCAAACAGTCTTCAGTTATAGAGGTTGATACTACACAACTTCTTCCGTAGATCGAGTCTTATGTGTGAAGCATGAGTGACTAAACCTCCAATTCCAATATCAACAATTGTTTTCACTTGACATTTACTTATCAACATTAAATAAGTGTCTTGAGCAGAATGAGAAGCAAATGTGTCTCTTTGTTTAGCAGATGAAATCATATGTTGCTAAATCCATAGCTGCAGTACTTATTCTGGTGCATGAGGCAATACAAATATTGATGACGGATTGACGGTATTGCAGAGCAGGATAATGAGCGACTGAGGGCTGGACAGTCTATAGATTTTAGCAGAGTATTTTCACAACAAGCACAGATTTTCGGCATATTACCGCTTACAAACCAGCACTCGGCTCATTGTTTTAGACACCTGTAACCACAGTAATAGAGGTTCTGGAATTGATAGGACATAAATTGACTTATTTGATGAGTCACCCCCAGAGTGGGGAAGAGGGTTCGTGATGATATTATTGAGAGGATGAGGAAGGCACAAACAGAGAGCACATAAGAGAGAAAGAAAGGAGATGAAGGAAGCACTCCAATGCTTTTGTGAGAAGATGCACACAATTAGAGAGGTCAAAGATTCTACAAGTAGGCCACATGAGAGTACCGAGCACACTGGGGACTACGACTCATAGGGTGAGTCTTAGACATCGATTGGTGTATTTAGCACCTCTGCTAATATCAGAGATGGTACCCCATAGATGGTACCACTATAGGGGCAGTACCTACAACCCTGACACGGGATGCTGTCACTTGAGAGCCATATGTAAGTTCTCATTCCCTTGTCTTGATATATTTTAATTCTTTGGGGACAAAGCACAACTTCTTTTTAAAGGGTGGGAGCTTGAATTTGTGTCCATTTTTAGGTTTTTCTTGTTGTGTTCTTTTTCCAAGGACGTTTACTTACTATTGAACCAACATGCTTATATTGGTGTGTTGTAGTTAGGTAGTTGAAAATAGATGACTTGGACAATTTCTGGAAGCATATAAATTGACACTTTTGAAGCATAAAATGAACGAATAAAAAGAAACCCCTCCAAAATTTTGTAATGTGTTTCATTGTTCAGTCATGTTGACTTGCATGCTCTTGCTTGACATTTTATGTATTGTTAGCATGATGATGACTTAAGCTAGTACGCTAACTTAATGATTGGTAGTTGACTTGAAAAGCCTCAGGCTATGAGTTTAGCTTGATTACATAGTCTTGCATTGTGCATAAAATCCAGAACTTGCCTAGTTCATCTTGCTAATATCGTAGGATTGGTTGGTTAGAAAAGGATCATAGGTCATTTTTATTATTAAACTCACTTAATCCTAAAAGACTATCCAAAGAAGTGAAATAATCCCTAGATCCCTATCTTGAGCCTTAAGCCATTTTTTGTTGATTAGCCAATGAGCCAATCCATACTTTGTCTATATAATACCTATTTGATGCAATCCCTCCTTTGATACTAACTAGCTTTAACTCAGGAAAATCGTCTAAGTTGATAAACAAAAGTCAAAATGATGAGCATAGAAGGTGAAAGCTAGTTGAGAAAAAATAAAAAGGTATGGTAAAAGAAAAAAGAGAAGAGAAAAATGAATGAATAAGAAAAGTTGGTACCAAAAAAAGCAAATAAAAAAAGAGTCAATAATAAAACCACACCCAAAGCATGTGAAATAACAAACGGAAGGGAGAAAAGGAAGGGCTTTATGAAATAAAATGGAATAAAAGAAGTGTAGTGTTCAAGGAGGGTCGAGTAACTTATTCCATATCTACAATATCAATCACCAAGCCTACATTATAGGCCGAGCAGTCCTATAGTGATCTTAATTTAACCATCCGATGCTACAAGCATAGAAAATATGGGCATGCTTATGGCATGTGTATGTGCATTATTTGTACTTCTTTTTTAGAGTGAGTTCTAGCATATCTCGTTGTCCGTGTGATATTTGCATATATGTGTGGGGGAGCGCCTTTATAGTGAGGCACTAGGATGAAAGGGCGCGGTTTAACTACTGGTTTTTACTATTTGGTGTTATTGGTGTATGTGTTATTATCAATTGCCAATACCTTTCTGTCATACTTTGGTCTTGCAATGTGAGGTTGCGAAGTTTGATTGATCAAGGGGGGTTTCAAATCTAAGGAAAGTTATTTGCTTAAGGTTCATTATACTACCATAGTTTCCTAGTTTTTCTTATGTCTAGTTGTCGTAGTAGAGGTCTTGTTAGTCACTTCTGAGGACAAGCAACACTGTAAGTAGAGGGTGTTGATGTGCAAGAAAATTGCACCACAAAATGATGCTTTAACATAGAATGTTGGGGTTTTAAGCATATTATGGGAGATATTAAGGGTATTTTTCTCCTATGGTGTAGCTAAATAGGTTTCAGAATAGAAGTTGGAAGTTTGAGTTTAATAGTTGAAAGATGGGCCATGAAGGAATTTGACGGACTGCGGGAACTGGTCCATGGATAAAAAGCTCAAAAACCTTTCAAATGGCTCTGCAAAGACGGTCAAGAAGATGGACCATGGAACTGGTCCACGAACCGCCCCGATGGTCGTGGAAAAGAATTAGAAAAGCTAACAGCAGTTGAAGGCCCAAATGACGACTATGTCGATGGTCCGTGAACTCAAAGGACTAACGTCTTATTGGTTGTCGAAAGGATCTGCAAATGTCCTAGAATTAGGGGGTTGCAAGCCAAAGTCAAGCTAATGAATTATGAAACTTTCAATGATCTTTGTTTGGCCCATCTACCTGAAATGACCGAATTGATAGAGACACCATGAAAAAATTCCACTTCCACGGACCGTGGTTGTAGTTGACAGTCCGTGGAAGCCTAACCGGACTGACATTTTCTTAGTCTGCATAGGAAAGGATTGCTATGTTGTGAATAGTTTTAGTAGGGTTTCTTTGTGATTTTATACAATTTAGAGAAGTACAAAATAGCATTGTTGCTTATTCCATGGTTGAGAATAACATTTGTACTTCGATTGGAGATTCAATTGTGATCCTTGCTTTTGATCATTGGTGTGAACTTGGTTCTTATCACTATTGTTTCAATACAAACATCTAGTTATTCTATTCATCTTTTGGATTATTGGTGTGAAGTTGTCTCCATCACTATTATTTCAATACAACATCTAGTTATTCTATTCATCTATTGTAAGATATTTTATTGACTTCTTCAATTAATTCCAATACATTTAACCAAATTATGAGTAGCTAAATCTAATAACTAGGATAGTGGGAACCATGAGGGAATAAAGAACGTAGGTAAGAAAATATTGATTCTGGAAAATAGGATTCTTGACTGTGAATATAGTGTATTGTTATTCTTGTCATTTTAAATTTCTTTAAGCGGTTGCAAACATTGAAACATGCCTTATCCCAAACTTGCTTGAACAAAATAAGTTTAGGTTACTAAAGAAAATAACAATAGAAATTTGAGGCTACCAACTCTCATCTAATTGCCTTGAGCTCTAACCAAGGATAGTCAGTCCAAAACTAATGACGAGGGTGAGAATATAAACACCTAAAGTTTGAGAGGATTTAGTGTGAAATTCGGCCATGCCGGTCGAGAGACGATATTTAAAGTTGGTCGCCGGGCTTTGCATTATTTCACCGAAATAGATCACTAATCCAATATCCTTGATATGTTATGAAATCATGGAAAATACAGTCCTAGTTTACTCTTATTTATTGAATACAACAAAACACTTCTATCAAATCACACACCGCGGGAAAGATTTTAAGCCTATATTTTTACATTACCAAACCCCTATAGAAATATCGACAACCGATTAAATATATACATGTTTAACAATTATTTTCACCTATTCCTCGTGATTCGACCCCAATATCGTTGGTTTTATATTTGATCAACGACAACTATATACTTCATCCATGTGAATACATCATGTAAATGGTGTATTAGCCGGTCAGGCTTGAGATAGGTTTGAGTCCTACGCACCTGCACGCGTCAAGGATGAGGTAGCAGAAAAGGTGGCAATGTCAGTTCAAAAAGGCATTGCGCCTGCTTTGGCTTTATCAGAGGTAAGAGCCCAGGTGTCGAATTTGCTATGGATTTGTAACACCCCAAAACTTTTCTAGACAAAGCTCGACATTGCATGAAAAACAGAAGAACCAGAATAAATTTTGTATCGGTATCCGAGACAATGAGTCATTGACAGCATTAATGACCTGTTGTCTGGGTCATGGTCAGTCCTGTCAGATGTCTCGGAAACCGGGATATGAAATACCCATTGTGAGTAGCAACATGTCATCACCGCCAATCGTTGCATACCCAGCTCAAGAATCATTTAAACCCTTTCTAGGAATGCACAAATCAAACAACAAGTCGTCGTCCATGTAACGATTCATGGGGTGAATCATTAGTTGGAGCTCCAAGTGTTGTTGAAAATCTTCTTCCAGTAAAACGAGGCAAATAATGATTCATTGTATCACAAAATGAGCCGTTGTTTCCATTCGTGACAATAAGACCGTAAATCCTCATTTGTTCCAGAGTTGACCACGAGCGACACACAACGACCGTTAGTCCTACCAATGAGTCATTGTGCTATCCGTTAGTTGAGGAATCAAGTTTTACTGCCAATGACAACGAGAGGTACAAACGAGTCATTGGTTCGTCCAATGAGTCATGGTCATCTTTCGTAAAATTCCGCTAGCTCTAATTCAAGCTTAGGACCAACAACCTCCGGTCCCAACAGTTGTGGTATCAACCAATGACTCAGACTCCGTTGGTCCCTATCAGGCAATTTTCCAGATTTTCTATCAGGGCATTTTCGTAACTTCTATCTATATTTTAGTTCCTGGGCCGCTCTTTTGGCATTATTTGGAGAGAATTAATGGGATAATCAACTAAATCCCTCTCATTTTCACTCAACTCTCAATCACCAAAGCAAAGAAGTTCCTGACAGTTCTCTCAGAGCAAGCTAGGGCGTCAGTTTTCTCCCTCGCATTCTCCTTATCCTTTTCTAAAAATTCAACTCCAAGAATGGAATTCAACAGGGAATTGTTCTTCCTTGTTCCCTAAAAACTCTTCTGGAAATTCATGTCGTTCTAGCCTTGAAGTCTACAGTTAGATTTCATTTCATTAGTAAATTATGGATTTCTTGGTGCTTATAAATTTCATGAGTATTGAGGGTTGTTGTTACGTATACTTCTAGTCATTATCTCCTGTCATGAAATTTTATGATCTTAGCCCTAGTTTCTTTAACATAGTGAATTGAGTATTTCAACATGTTCTAAATTCAAGTATTGCTTGATTCTGATTGTTCTTGAAATCACAAGGATAGTATAGTTGTATGATCAAGAGTAGAATTATTGATTATTTAGTCTTAGATAGTACTTAGAAAATTTCAGTATCTTGGCAGAAATGTCAGCTGATCAGTTTGACTATTATCAGTCTCTTGAGGCGTCAGTCATACCTTCCAGTCCCAGTTTTCAGTTGGAGCTCAGTTATCGCTTGTTCTTTAGACGGTTACGACGCTTCTAGATAAGCATCTCTAACCAGTCCTAGAGCCAGCACTTTCAGTTATTAGTTTGTTCTTTAGACGGTTACAATGCTTCCAGATAAGAAAATCTACCAGTCTTCGAACACTGCTTTTCAGTTATCCGGTCTGGATAGACTCTCAAGGTACTTCTAGATAACTATCCCCGACTCTAGTCCAAGATCCCATCTTTGAGCTATCATCTTAGTAGTCAAATTAGACTATTCAGTGAGTAGGACATAACACCGAGAGGACCAGGGTTCCAGCGCAATCGAGGTCCCCAGAACTACATTGTCTCTGTGAGTTATTAGCCCGAATGGGCCCCGATAAAGGATCTACAGCCCATGCCTTTTATACCCCGACAAGGTATATTGGGTCCTATTGATGGGTATTAAACGAAATTACACGTTTAGATCATGTGGTTATATGTTGTTATAGACTCACTTCTGTCAGTTCAGTTCAGTTCAAACTCAGTTCAGCTCTGTATCAAATTAGCTTAGTTTCAGTTTTGCTCAGTTCAGTCAGTTAGTTCCTTTGTGACTTGTTTATGTCCATCTGACAAGGTCATTATTGACCATTCATAGTTATAGCTCACCTTATCAGTTGGTTATTTTACATTATTTCAGTTCAGTACTTATTTTCCCATGTTTTATGTATATCTCACGTACTCAGTACATCCGAAATACTGACGTATACTTTCCATGCTGTATCGTATCATGATACAGCGCAGGTTCTAAGTCTCAACATCTCTTCAACAGAGTTCCCTTCGACGATATCAGCAGCATTGTTATTTGGTGACTTCTCATTATTCGAGGATGATGGTTATTTGTTTAGTTAGTTCTCCATTGAGTTAGACTTTAGATTTTGGATAGTTATTTTTATAAAGCTTCCGCTTATGTTTACTTAGTTTACTAGTGCAATGTTAAACCATAGGTTGGGCTAGCGTTACTTGTGGCATCAAGTACCGTGTCTCATCCAGGTGACTGGGTCATGACAAACTTGGTATCAGAGCACTAGGTTTAGAGGTATTAGGATGTCTGAAAGTCAGGTCACATAGAGTCATTTTCATGGGTGTGAAGCGCGATACACTTATAGGGGGAGGCTACAAGGCGTTTTTAGGAAAAAGTTCATTTCTTTCATTATTCTGATCATGCGATAGAGTGTAAACTCTAAAGTTTCTCTTTTAACTCGTGCTTTATGCATTCAAAGACAATGCCTCCCAAAAGAGATACTGGAAGAGGAAATAGTAACGGGAATCGACTTGCCCCACCAACTCCAGTAGGCCCCCTTAGTGGGCAGTGATAGATGTAGAGCTCGAGGCTTCCCTTAGAGTGTTAATACGGGCCACGAAAATTCAGCTTAGCAAACAGGCAATACACCTGTGAACCCTAAGCAAAAGATGATAGCTACTAGGTTCAAACTTACAAAAAGGAGTCCATCTGAGTTTCACTGTCCGAAAGCGTATGGAAAGTTCAAGGGAAAAGAAAGGGAGAGCAAGAGAGCAAGGAAGGGGACTCGAGGTATTCCCATCGTAGGACAGAGTCTCGGACCCCGTTTCAAATTCCGCTTCGAAGATCATCAGCCCCAACACTATCAATAGCCAGTGCCCAACAAAAAAACCTAGAGTATGGTGGATCACATACCCAAACTTTTGCAGACTGTGGGAAGAACCATTTGGGAGAATGCATGGATGGATTAGGTGGCTGCTTTTTGTGCAAAGCAAGTCGGGCCATAAACACATAGATTTCCCCTTAAGCCAAACAAAGTAAAGGTAGTGAGCCACGACCATCTTTTATGTGGCCTTGTCAGATTAATCAGCTTATGAAATGTGGAAGGAGCCACCCCGGTAAGTGTTTGTTTCGGTAAGAAAGGATGGTTTGGATGTGGTCAATTGGGCCATAGAATAAATAATTGCCCTTTTTTTGGGCGTGGGAAGAATCAGCCCACCATTCCGGCATCTCTAGAAGCTCACCCATCTCGTAGACACAAATATCTAGTGAAGGTGAAAGGCAACTCCAAATATAGTCGCAGGTATGTCATAAGATACCCATGTTGTTAGGCACAGGAAATGTAGTATAAGGTATAAGATACTTATTGTTGGCATTCTAGTATGAGACTTGTCTGTAGATGGTGTGAAGTGGCTACAAGTATGGAACCTTTAGTAATAGCTTTAGAGGTGAATGTGAAGCTAAGAGTTAGTGATCATAACCTATACTATAGAATAAGTCAAAGTCTAGGAATGTCCTAGACCAAATCCTGACTTGAAATGGAAACTGGCAGAAAACCGAAAGTTTTGCCAGAACGACTAATACAGCTAGCCTTAAGATGAGTTTTCGCGAGGATACAATGACCTATCCTTTTGAATCGTTGAGTGAGATCCAGGAAGTGTAAAATTCTCCAGTTATAACGGGGAAAGCAATGACCCGTTTTCCCATCTTACGGGTCGTCCTCCGTTCATTGGCCGAAGTCCTAAAATAGAATCTTTTCAAACTCTAGGACCAATGACTTGTCCCAACGAGCCATGACCGCAACCAATGACTCGCTAGGCGACCCATTGTATTCTGGCAGACGTCTTTCAGATAATTCTCCAAAAAACAGTATCTATGGGATGTCGATCCATTCCTATTTAGGTGTCATTCTCATATATCAATCAAACACTATACTCATGCCTATATTTAGACTTTCAAGACGATAGTAATTACTTCAAAGAACAATCCTATCCTGTCTTGTTCTATGATTCCATTAATCTCGCAACCTTATATGGTGGAACCAATTGTGTAGGTACACTCATGCCACTCAGTATGCTCATCTCTATGAACTTAGTTCTTAGAATTTTCCATAACGGCTCAAAGAGATCATGCGACATCTTGTGTATGCTCAAACTAGGCTTTGAATGATTTTTGCTTGTTATTTCTTACTCCTAAGCCATGTGTACGTTCACCCATGACAGGAATGATTGTTGTAATCGATATATATTCAGAATGTCTTTCTATTTATACCTTAGATTCTTAGTACATAGAAGTTCATGAGGTACAGTTGTTAGTGCTACCAGGGAGACAGAGAAGTTCTTGGGTGGTTTAGGCTACAAAGGAACAATAAGATGAGTTTAGTGGCAGGCTTGAATTATGTATTGGCTTTCAGGAAAATCGGTAAAGTTAGCATGATGTTCTTATATGAAGAAATGAGATTTTAGGGTGACGGAGTATGTCACGACCCAAGCACAGACCCGGATTGTAACACGGGACAAGGAATCCCAAGAGGCCCCAAGTCGACCCACATGGAATAAGCATACATCAACTTCATATCAATCAAGACGGAATACCGAACATCCGGATATAGCAAAAATAAATGTAACATAATATTGCATGATAAGCCGAAGGTCATACATACATATGAGTACTACAATGGTATGAAAGCTTCATATCAGATGGGTTGATGGGACAATGTCCCCAACTAACCCGGCAAAACCGAACAAAAGAGAACTTCAATGTCTCGGTGATATGGCCTCGGAACATGAGGACTCACCATAAGGCTGGTAGCTAACTCTGAGATGGACCAATGATGGAGATGAGCCTGAGAGCCGGGTCCAGTATCATGAAACCTATAGCATAGAAAGTATGCGGCCGCATGTGGAATGTACCGAGTATGCAAGGTAAGCAAATGGGACATTTAAAATATACAAAACTCATAAATGATCAAAAAGGTAGGACAACATGCTCATACCATAAATATCGCAATATAACATAAAGCTCAAGGTTTTCAAAACATTATTAATACAATCGTAATCATAATCATAAGAGAAAAGCTTTATTTAACATGAATTGAGCTAATATACATAATCATAAACCTACATAAATCATGAGGGACAAGGAAGCCTCTGAAGCAACCACATACCCCATACGAGCACATATGTTCACTGAAACCGTAGTCAGGAGGGCATTTGTACCTTGTCAAGGGTATAAATCCATGAAAGGCGATATCACCATGAAAACGGTATATTTGGGTTAGGACAGTCACAAGGGAGGTCCTATACATGTCTTATGGTGGCATCGTAGTTAAGTGAGATTCGGCCGAACCTATGCCCCGAACCTACTCGGTGTTAAATACTACTCCCGAAATGTATATAGTGCTCATAGTATAATATGCATGAGATTCATGGACTAGTTAAATCATGCTAATCATAAAAAAAACAGTCTGTAAATACGTGAACTAGAAGCCATTAAAGAAGGCCCGTGAGTCGGTCAAAACATTATCTATAAATGCATGGATTCATACATACTTGTAGATCATACATACACCTTGCAAATCATCAAATCATAATGCGTATTTGAATAAATCCATATTTCAAATCATAAATCAGGATGGGTTTATAAATATCAACAATTGAAGTAAAAGTAATAACTCGATTCATCATTGATCGTACATAATTAGGCTTAATTTAGTAGACCGAAATCAATAATTTTATAATCAAAATAGTTGTAGAATCCTACCATAATTACTAAAAAATATAGTATAAATCACAAAAATAAAAATAGCCCATTAATAAATCATTATCATTAGAACTCACAAGATTTAGCAAAATCCCATAAGATTTTTATCAGATTTCATGAATTAGGATAAATTGGGCATGAGGTGTGAATGAAAACACCCATTTATAATCCTACATACCCAAGATCAAACTTCAACGCTCTTTGAAAGCCCAAGGGACAATTGATGAAGAAGAGCTTGAAAACTAGTTTGATCACTCTTAAATTTTCCTAACTTTGCATGCATGAGAAATAATTAGGTTAGAAGGGCTTAACCTATCTTAACATACTCAGGCACAACATAAAATGACGTAGTTTATGGCCTTAGAGAGTACGAATAACTAAAATATCCTTAATGAAATACCAAAAATCTAGCCTAGACGATCTAACGGACGTGCTCAACGAATTATTGGAGGATACCACGAAGTATCGATCTGTCACCTGCACTGCCACATCCTTGATCTCAGATTCAATCCACGATCAACAAGACATTCGTTGTTAATCTACTGGCCTTGGTTCATCAGTTTGCCTCCCCCGAAGATCCTCAACTTCTCCTCCCAACTAGGGCCTCTACCACGACTCATTACTTCATCTAACGAGTCGTGGTTTCCTTCCACATTAGTCCACTGGAAATTTACGTATTTCCCTATAATGACTTGTGACCACGAATCGTTGCATTCACAAAGGGTCGTGGGATGACCACAGACCCCAAATGTAAAGTTCAATGGCCCACCAAGGTTACAAACAACGACTCATTTTTCCCAACAACGAGTAGTTACATTACCAGTTATTTCAACTGCCACCAGAACTACTTCCCATGATCGGATTCAGCAGGTCGTTGGTTTTGGACTAACGATTCATAGGGTCGTCCGTCATGCAATATTTTTCCCTGGGCCAATCAACTTTCATTTTTGATCCCGGTCTAATCTTAGGCACTTTTGGTGTATTGCAATATCTCTCCCTTGGGAACATTCATCCTGAATGTTGGAAACAAGCACAAAAACAAAGACATCATCATCACACCCCAAATATTGATTATTTAAACTGAAAACTTACGGAATGACTATCTCTGCTTCAAACCACATAGCTTATTTGATTTCATGATTCACAAACACATCCATATACATAAAACTTGAACACATGAACTGAACATGAATATTAAATAAATTTTTAGGCAAAACTGATACCTCAAGCTTGAACTAAGCTGGTAGAGAATAAATGTGGCATTTAGCCATCATATCCTCTTCGGTTCCTCTAATGTGAGTCTCTTCCAACATGCTGATTTCTCCATAACACTTAACCGGGCTACGCATTTGCCCTTAGCCTCCGAGCTTGATGGTCCAATATTTCCAATGGAACTTCTCATAGCAAAGGTTTTCACACTAATACTGCTCATCAGGATAACTAGAGCTGATCACTCAAACAATTCTTCGAAAGCGATACATGAAACAGGATGCACGAAAGATAACTCCGGAGGGAAACTCAAAATTCATACGCCACCTTGCCAACTCTTCACAACCCAGTACGGGCCAACATAGCGGGTACTAAGTTTCCCTTTCTTTCCAAAACCGCATTACCTCTTTAATGGGAGACACTCATAAATGCTCAAATATCGACTTAAAATTCTAATTCTCTTCTTATCACATCCTCATAAGAATTTAGCAACTCTTGGGCATTGAATGTCCCTTTTCAATTGAACTTTCTCCATAGCCTCATGAATCGAGTCTAGCCCTATCATAGCCGCCCATAATAACCTCAAACCATCCGCTGGGCGACCTATATCTCCGCATGTAGAGAGCCTCAAATGGCGGCATCTGAATACTAGAGTGATAACTATTATTGTAGGAAAACTTGATCAGGGGAAAGTTTTCATCCCAGCTACCTTTAAAGTCCATCACGCATGCTCTCAACATTTCTTGAGTTCGGATTGTTCGCCCGCTTGACTATCCATTTGTGGGTGAAAATGTTGTGTCAAGCTAACTTACCAAACCTTTTTGAAATGACCTCCAAAACTGAAAGGCAATGAGTACCTTGGATCTGAAATGATGGATAATGGCACTCCATGCAATCTGACTAAATCCTGGATTTATAGTTTGCATAATCCTCTCCTGAGTCCGTGGCTTTTGACCGGTAGAAAATAAGCAGCTTCCTTGGTCAACTCCGTCCGCCACAACCCAAATGTAGTCATATTATCGGTGATTATGAGGTAATCTAGTTATGAAATCCATGTTTATTTCTTCCCACTTCCAAATAGGAATATTGATATCCTGAAGTACGCCTCCGGCCTTACGTTCAACCTTACTTGTTGATGCCTATGACTTGGCTACGACTACAAGATCCTTCATGCCATTCTACCAATAGATTTCCTGCAAGTCACGGTACATCTTGGTGCCACCTTGATAGATGGAATAACTAGATCCATGAGCCTCACGCAACATCCGGCCTCAAATCATCAACATCTAAAATACATAGGTGACCCCGGTACCGAAGCACACCATCTCCCCTTGGGAGAAGACCTCCACCATTTGACTTGAACGACTTCCTTCAACTTTCCAAAGTCGGATCCTCATCTTGTCTAGCTTTCACATCAGTCACCAAGGACGATTTTGATCCGTTCTAGACAACGACACCTCCATCGGTCGAGTCGACCAACCTAACTCCCAAACCTTGAGAGTTGATGTATATCTTTCACCAAATTTTCTTCCCTCATTCACCTGGGACACATTCTCCATAGAGAAAGCCCAATAAGTGCGTCCTCATTACATTAGCCTTACCCAGATGGTAAAGGACACTCATACGTAGTGTCCTGAGTAGCTCCAACCACCTTCTTTGCCGTAGATTGAGATCTTCAGGTGAACACATATTGTATGCTCTTGTGTTCCGCAAACACATCCACATGGACCCCATACAAGTAATGTCTCCATATCCTTAATTCAAACAACACCGCAGCCAATTCAAGATCATAGGTCGGGTAATTCTTCTCATGGATTTTCTCAACTATCTAGAGGCCTAGGTTATGAACTTCCCATGATGCATAAAAATACACAACCAAGTCCGATCCTCGAAGAATTACAATATACACAAATCCATCAGTACCCTTGGGTAGGTTGATCGGTGTTGAAGTAAGTTGAGTCTTCAACTCTTGGAAGCTCTTATCACCAGCCTCCAACCATTTAAATTTCACCTTCTTCTAAGTCAATTTGGTCAAAGGTGTTGCAATAGATGAGAAACCTTCAACAAAACTTCGTTAATAGCTAGATAAACCAAATAAACTCCAAATATCCAAAGGATTCACTGGTCTAGGCCAATTCTTCACTGCCTCGATTTTATGAGAATCTTACCCATGCCCTCACTTGATACCACATGACCAAAATGCGCCAAGTTCAACCAAAACACGCACTTGCCGAATTTGTCATAATTGACGATCCTTGAGAGTCTGAAGCACTAATCTCAAATGGGCGGCATGCTCCTTCTCGCTCTAAGGATATATTGATGTCATCAATGAACACGATCACGAACATGTCCAAATATGGTTTGAACACCCTGTTCATTAGGTCCATGAAAGCCGCAGAGAATTTGTTAGTCCAAAATACATAACTAAAAACTTATAAATGACCATACCGTATCTGGAAGGCTATCTTCGGATATCACACTCGGAACTCGAGCGGATGATACCGGATCTGAGATCTATTTTGAGAAACACTTGGCACCCTGAAGCTTGTCGAATAAGTCATCAATCTTGCAGAGGATACCGTTTCCGGATAGTGACTTTGTTCAATTGCCGATAGTCAATGCACATCCGAAGGAAACCATCCTTCTTTTGAGAATAAGACTGGTGCACCCCATTGAGACTTACTCGGCATAATGAAACCCTTATCTAACAAGTCTTCAACCTGATGCTTCAACTCCTTTTGCTCGGTTAGCCATACTGTATGAGGATAGATATAGGCGTTGCGTTTCGAGTAGGAGTTCAATACCAAATCAATTTCCTCTTGGAGAACACCTGGTAAATCATCGGGAAACACTTCACTCACGCACCATCGCACCGACCGGATAGTCGTCTCAGACTCAACATCCTTTACCCTAACTAGATGATACATAAACCTTTTGGAGATCATCTTCCTAGCCTTAAGAGCAAAATGAAATGACCTACAGGCACGACCGAACTACCTTTCCACTCAAAGACTGACTTACCAGGAAAATGAAACTCCACCGCACGGATCCTACAATTAACAACATAGCTTAACACACATACAACCAATCCATGATGAATAATATCAAAGTCAGTCATGGATAAATCTACAAGGTCTTCGGAGGACTTATGCAATATAAGGATTCCGCATCTTCATACACCCACAAAGATAACACTGAATCACCAACAAGAGTAGAAACTGGAAATGGCTCGGCTGTGAGTCACGCAGACTAACTCCAGTTAATAGCAATATAAGGGTTCACAAAAGACAAGGTAGCCCCTAGATATAACAAAGCATAAACATCAAGATGAAACATTTGTAACATACCAGTAACCACATCCGGTGAAGTCTCCTGCTCCTGACGGGTCGCAAGGAATAGAACCTGTTTTGGCGCTGGAGTGCTAGCTGAACTAGTGGAGGCATCCCTACTGGAGGGGGACGTGCGGCGGAGCAGCCATCTGGCTGTTGGCATATCGGCTCCACCCGCCGAACCCAAGTTGAAGGGAAATTCATAAGTCGGGTTCGGGTTTGCCACACTCTCGAAGCAAGCATCTACGCCAACTAGGCACCTTTCTAGGCACGACTGCGGCACCCCACACAAGTTGGGAAAGTGTGCTCTGGTTTGCATGCCACCATGGCCTCTCGAATTTAAATCATTGCTCCTCCAATCCCCTCATGATCTAAATGGTGTACTGGCTGATGACGGTGCTGGAGCAAAAGACCTGTGTTGAGACTACTAGCGTTGTCCACCCTCTAATCTATTCGAGTTGTCCCATAAATTGTCTATCCTTGCCCTCTTTAGCCTCTCTACCTCTGATACACTAACTCCATCTCGCTGGCATGCAACACTATGCGGGAAAACTATATCGATGGAACATGGTGATCCTACAACTTTATCTAGGTTTTCGACCACTCCATGTACAAATCGGCTCACTTGAGCCCTCTAGTCTTCCACCAATTCTGGTGCATACTTAGATAAACGGGTGAACTCAAAGTGTATGTCCGAATCCATCTCACTTAGCCAAGTTTGCAAACTAAGCTGCCTTTTTAGTTCCTCATATCGTGTGGGAAGAACCATCCAGAAATGTCGCGTTAAAATCTTCCTAACTTATAGGCTTGCACCCACTACACTAGCATCTTTCCACATTGCTTGAACCATATATGCACCACCCCTTTCACCGATAAGAGGCCATAATCAACACACTCCATTTTGCTCAAATTTCATGACCTAGGTGATCTTTAGAATCTCTTCGATGAATTCGTGCGGATCCTCATCTACCTAGGACGCAAGGAACTTTGACAGATTCATCCTCAAGAATTCCTCTTGACCCGAGCCGCCACTGCATTTACTTATGGAATATGCGCAACAGCCTCGCTAGTTGACCTGGAATTGTCAAGGCCTACACAAGCATCCAGATAGCTTCTCAAAACTCAGCATGGGCACCGGCTTTGGTGCTGGTGCCCAGAACCAGGCTTCTGTTGTCTTGTCATTACTGCTTTATCGCGCTTTTCAATGAACTCTAACTTCTTGCATTTATCTCACATCCAGCGATCGCAATGCAATATGCATGAATTAGACATAAGAAGTTTCTACCACTCACAAAGATCAGAAAAAAGAAAGAGTTTCAAACATTTGAGTAGTCTTCGTCATATAAGGAGCGGCCACACCATGTAAAGAATCTCGTTTAACGACTTTCAAATCACCTATATTACTTCAACCAAGTGATTTGACATTGTTTGATAATGCAAGTTCAGCATATACTCGCATTCAATGACGGACAGATCTCAGAGCTCAAGTCCCCACGCAAGGTATCAACTATGTCATTTAACACAGAGGAAGCATGAATATATTATGGGAGCGTGAAACATAAACTGAATATTAATATAGCAAGAGTAATAGAATAAGGTACCAGGTCATATTTCCACCAGGCCAAGCACTGCCTGGAAAAGCTGACACACAGATGGTTTAATATATGAATAGCGCCCCAACCACCCTGCAAGATAAATAAAAGAGTATGCATCAATATCAGCATAATGCTTTATGGCGACCACAAAGGCAGGTAGCGCCGACCCAGTATGGATCACGATGGAGACATAGAGGTCATATTTTGGTCCACATAACAACATGCTGATATAGAGGCGGCGTGATCAGTGGTCGTGAATACCAGGCATGGCAAGGTAAAGGAAATGGATGGTCAAATGATATATGCCTTAACATAGACCATACATAGGAGCAGAAATGGTAAATATAAATACCATAAAAATATATCACTACAAAAAAACATTTGAATGTGGACAAACACAAGGGAAAATCCTAAATATGTCCAATAATGTGAGTTATGAGATCCTAAATAAACCATGTCCTGAACTCAATGGTATAAATACAATTCTAAAAATATATATATATTCTCATATATGATAGGCTGAGATCATGGCCACAATCTGATATCATTTTGTATTTTTGAATTACAACAAACTCCGCATGAGTTTGACAAATTATAATTCATAAACCGTGGATCGCGCCATACTTGTAGATCATACAATAATTTGAAATCATCAAATCATAATGCGTATTTGAAAAAAATCAATATTTTAAATCATAAATCATGATGGGTTAATAAATATCAACAATTGAAGTAAAAATCTTAACTCGATTCATCATACATCATACATAATTATGCTTAATTTAGTAGAAATGGAAATCAATAATTTTATAATCAAAACAATTGTGGAATCTGATCATAATTGAAAAATATAGTATAAATCACAAAAGAGAATATCCCATTATTGATCATTAGAATTCCACAAGATTTAAGTAAAAACCCCATAGGATTTTTGATCAAATTTCATGAATTAGGATAAATTGGCATGGGTCTGAATGAAAATACCCATTCATAAACCTACATACCTGGCAAGATCAAATCCACACTCTCTTTGAAAGCTCAAGGTAAAATTGATGAAGGAGAGCCTGAAAACTAGCTGATCCTCTAAATCTTTTCTAACTTTGCATGCATGAGAATGAACAGGTTAGGGAGGGCTTAGCCTATCTTAACATACTCATAAAATAACATAAAACGACGTAGTTTAGGGCCTTAGAGCTTAGGAATGATGAAAATACCCTTAATGAAATACGCTGAAAAATCCGCATTGGATGATCTAATGGACATACCAATGAGTCATTGGAGGATACTGCGACACATGGCATCAATTTGTCACCTGCACTACCACGTCCTTCATCCTGAGACTAATCCACGACTCAAAAATGGCATGTCGTTGTTTTATCTAATGGGCCGCGACTTGATCGTACTTTGCCTCTTAAAGATCCTGAACTTCTCCTCAACACGAGCCTTACCATGACTTGTTACTTCATCTAACGAGTCGTGCTTCTTCTGTTAGGTCCACTAGAAATTTACATATTTCCCTACAACTACTCAGTGACCACGGATCGCTACATCTCACAACGGGTCGCGTGGGATCGCCTGTTACATCCCCAAATGTCAAAGTTCAGCACCACCACGGTTACAAACAATGAATCATTTCCTAACAACAATTTGTTACATCACCTGGTATTTCCATTACTCAGTGACTTACTCTCACCCGACCGGATCCAATGGGTCATTGGTTGACCAACAATTTTTGGGTCATCTGTCTTATAACATTTTTCCCAGTTTTTAGTCAACTTTCATTTTTGATCTCGATTCTAATCTTAGGAACTTTCGGGGTATTACAGAGTATCGATAGGAATAGACCAATAAGAGAAGTTCCGGTTAAAACCTTGAAATGTTGGCTGTCATAAGTTAGACCTGTGAAGGTTGTATGGAGATATTAACCAGTGGAAGGAACTACCTAATGAAAAAAGATTCAGTTAAGTCAGACTTGCAGTCATATCAGGTAACATGACAACGCTAGTCTAATATCAAGAAGCAGTTCTAAGAAAGGAAGTGGAGGCTATCTGAAAGGAGGGAGATGGTGTGCTCCGTTACCAGAGAAGACTTTGGGTTCCAAATATATATGACTTGACAAGATGAATATTTCAAGAAGCATACAGCTCCAGATATTCTATTCACTCCAGGTTCCACTAAGATGTACCATGAATTATGGGAAGTCTATTGGCGGAATTACATGTCGCGAAAATTTGTGGCTAAGTGACCAAACTGCCAGTAGGTTAAAGTTTAACACCAAAGACCTGGGGTATGACTCAGGATATCAGCATTCCCACGTGGAAGTAGGAAGTAGTGAATATGGACTTCATTAAGGTCTACCTCGTACTTATTAAGCGCATGATTTAATTTGGGTGATAGTAGATCGGATGACCAAGTTAGCACGTTTCCTCCCAGTTAAAACAACAGACTTAGCTGAGCATTATGCTAGGCTGTACATTCGAGAGTTAGTCAGACTGAATGGAGTTCCCTTATCCATCATTTTATATAGAGGTACCCAGTTCACCTCGCATTTCTGGAAGTCATTTTAAAAGGGCTTGGTACTGTGTCAAGCTCAATGGCCAGCTTTTCACCCCTCAGACAGATGTACAAGATGAGTGGACTATTTAGACCTTAGAAGATATGATGAGCTTGTGTAATTGACTTCCAAGGCGGCTGGGATGATCACCTACCTTCATCGAGTTTGCGTACAACCTACCACTCTAGCATTCAGATGGCCCGGTTTGTCATTATAGAAGGTGTAGGTCTCCTATAGGGTGATTTGAATTTAGCGAAGTCACTTTAATAGGACTAGACTCAGTTCATGAAGCTATGCAGAAATTCCAACTGATCAGAGAAAGTTTGAAAATAGCTTAGAGCCGATAGCCAATATGTTGATGTGAGGAGGAGAGTTAGAATTTTCTATAGATGATTGGGTGTATTCTTAAAATTTCACCATGAAAGGGGTGATGAGGTTTTGAAAGAAAGGGAAACTCAATCCAATGTATGCAGGACCCTACAGGATTTTTAGGCAAATTGCAATGTGCCCTACGAAAGGAATTACTCTGCTAGCATATGTGAACTGGGCCTTCCATGTGTCACTGTTGAAGAAGTGCATCAGTTATCTGACCTCACTTGTGCCACTGGATAGTGTTGGAGTGAAGGATAGCCTCTTTTATGAAGAAGTCCTAATTTAGATCCTAGACCATCAAGTTCGTAAGCTTGAAACAAGAGGTTGCTTCAAGAAAGTCTTATGGAGGAACCAACTATTGAGGTAATACATAGGAAGTAGAAATGGATATGATGGCTAAATATTCCAATTTATTCCCTTACAATTCAGTTTCAGCATCAGATATTAAATTCTCCCTCGATAATCTATTTAGTCTGCACACATCATCTCTATTAAGATTTTCAATGTGCACCGTGAAGTTCTATTAACTCAATTAGTATGATTAAAACAGCCCAAACAGTCAGTCATTCCTTCATAAATCAATTTATAGTTTCAGTCTAGAAATTTCAGCTCTTTTCCTAGTTTTCCAGTAGCTTAGCCTTCATTCAGGAGACGAATGATCCCAAGGGGGAGATATTGTAACACTCCAAAATTTCCTAGACCAAACCTTTAATTTTCATGAACAATCGTAAAGAACTAGAAAATTTTGTCTTAGAACGACCAAGACACCGAGTTGATGTCAGCAGTAGTGACCCATTGTAAGGTCGTCAGCCCTGCCAGTTGTCCTTCGAAAACCAACAAGACATGGAACGACCCATTGTAAGGAGTAACGATTCGTCCTAATACTCTTGCATTCCCAGCCAAGAATCATTTAAACCTTTCTAGGAACCCACAAATCAAACGACAAGTCGTCGTCTGATGTAATGTCTCATGGGTTGACTCATTATTTGGATTCCAAGTGTTGTTGAAAATCTTATTCCAGTAACAACGAGAGGCAACAATGATTCGTTGTATCACAAAATGAGCCGTTTTTTCCATTCATGACAATAAGACTAGAAATCCCTCAGTTGTTCCAGTGTTGATCGATGAGCAGACATAACTACCTGTTAGTCCTACCAACGAGTGGTTGTGTCGTCCATTAGTAGAGGGATCAAGTTTTCCTTCCAGGACAACGAGGTACCAACGACTCATTGATTCTTCCAACAGTCGTGGTCCCCTCCTGTTGCAAAATTCAATGAGCTCCTAATTTTAGGCTCAGGACCAACAACTGGTCACAACGAGTCGTGGTATCAACCAATGACTCATTGTATGACCCGGTCCCCGCCGGGCGCTTTCTAGATTTCCTTTAAGGGGCATTTTCGTAACTTCCATCTATTTTATTCTTAAACTACGTTGTTTGGCACGTTTTGGAGAGAATTAAAGGGTAATAAAACTAAATCCCTCTCATTCACTCAACTCTCGATCTCCAGCTCCACGAAGTTCCTGACAGCTTCGTGCCAGCTAGGCTTTCAAGTTTTCTCCTCACATTCTCTAAACTTTTCAGAAAATTCTTACTCCAGGTATGTAGGAATTCAACAAGGGAATTGTTCTTCCCTTGTGCCCCAAAACTCTTTTGGAATGCTTGTTAGTTCTAGCAATGATGTTCAAAGTTAGGTTCATTTGTCAGTAAATTATGGATTTCTTTTCCAGTTAGAAATTTCATGAGGTTTTCGAGAGTTGTTATCCTATACTTCTAGTCATTATCTCCTATCATTAAATTTTATGATCTTAGCCCTAGTTTCTTTAAATATAGTGAATTGAGTATTTCAACATCTTCTAAATACAAGTGTTGCTTGGATTCTGATTGTTTTTGAAATCACAAGGGTAGTACAAAGTTGTATGGACCAAGAGTAGAATTATTGATTGTTTAGTCTCAGATAGTACTTAGAAAATTTCAGTATCTACAAAAATGTTAGCTGATCAATTTGAAAATTTTAATTTATAGTGTTTTTTTTTATTTTTTTACCTTTTTTCTTTATTGGTTATCAGTTTGTTCTTTAGACGGTTACGACGCTTAATATAAGCTTATGACCAGTCCTTGAACCAGCACTTCCAGTTATCAGTTTGTTCTTTAGATGGTTACGGTGCTTCCAGATAAGCAGCTCTAGCGTCTTAAAACAATAGTTTTTCAGTTATTCGGTCTGATAGACTCGTAGGGTACTTCCAGATTAGTATCCCCAAATTTAGTCCAGGACCCCGGCTTTGAGTTATCGCCTTAGTAGTCAATTTAGGAATATCCAAGAGGAGTAAGAGTTAGCACCGAGAGACTGGGGTTCTAGCACACCCAGGTTCTGTGAACTACATTGCCTTTGTAGGTTACTAGCTTCAAATAAGCCCCAGATAGTTTTCTCATATTCCATTCCTTTATACCTTGGAAAGTTATATTGGGTCCTATCGATGGGGCGTATATATCGGATTCCATGTTTAGCTCATGTCGTTATATGCCAAGTTATAGAGATTCTCCCACTTGTTAGTTTAGTTTAGCTCAGTTCAATTTTGTTTTGTCATTCTCAGTTCGACTCAAGTATCGTTTAGTCGCCTCATTCTACTCACTTCTAGGACATGTTTATGACCGCCACATAGAGTCATTATTGACCGTTCATAGATATTGCTCAATTTTAACAATATTGATTTGTTAGCTGAAGTCATCATGTTATTTCATTTCAGTACTTATTTTCCCATGCATTATATATATCTCACTTACTCAGTATATCCGAAGTACTGATGCATCCATGATGTATCGTATCATGATACAAGCTTAGGCCTGGTCCCAATACCGCCAGTAGTTCTCCAACGATATCAGTAGTAGTGTCATTTGGTGAGTCCTTATCATCCGAGGAGAATGGTTATTTGTTCAGTTAGTTCTCTATTCAGTTAGACTTTAGAGTTAGCTTGAGACCTGTCCCAAGAACTCATCAATCAAGAGTTGCCTTTTCAGACACAAATGTTCGCATTGTATTCAGATATGTTTAATCTTTTCAAAGCAGTATTTCTTGGATAACTATTTATATAAAGCTTCCCCTTATGTTTACTTAGTTTACCAGTGCAATGTTAGATCATGGGTTAGCTTGAGGTCACTTATGGCACTAAGTATCGTGTTACGTCCAGGGTATAGACTCCGGCTGTGGAAGGATTGGTAGGGAACAGGGCAGCACCTGTAGCTCCAATAGGTATTGTCTTGGGAATTATCAGTATATATAGTAGCGTACTGGACTCAAGCACGGTTCGGAGAGCACCTTTAGTCTCGGCACAGGAATGTAGCCCCTATCAAGCAAGAAGGAAGCGGCTACTCCTAGCTTAGCAAGTAGTTGTCTATTTCGCGTGCCCTTCCTGAAGCTATCAATGCTTTATTCAAGATCTTTAGCAGTCGATCGCTCATTCTCCTCCCAGTGAAAATTTAACCTATACCTTTCTTTGAGATTTAAACAAAAATTATTCATCCAAGAGTTTAGCATAAGCACGCTATTGCCCCAAGGATGGATGAGGTCATATTGGGAGTATTTTTTAAATCGGCGACTGGACTGGTGATGACTAGTGATGAGCACAATCTATTTTGGAGATTCACTAATATGAAGCCTCCTATCTCTTACGGTACTGAGTTAAAGTATGCTTATGAATTCATCACCGACTTTCATGTGAGGCTCTACAAGATAGGGGCGGTAGAGAGGTATGGTTAGTTTGTTACCTTTCATCTATTAGGAAATGCTATGTTATGGTGGCTAGCTTTTGTAGAGTGTACGCTAGCTGGGCCGCCTTTCTTGTCCTTGACTCAATTTTACTCCATATCTTATAGATGTATATTCCTCATTCCCTTTTCACTCGTTTGTTGAAACATATGAGGCTCATTTTCACTCCTTATCTAGGAATGCTTTATTATTGTTTCTCACTAAGGAGAAAAGGATCAGGCAGTTGATAAAGGAGTTGAATGTGGGGATCATACAAGAAATCAACGTCATGTTTGAATTATTAAACAAGAGTAAAGGAAGAAGAATAAAAGAAAACAAAACTCCTAGGTAAAGTTTCTTCTATTCTCCCTTCGCTTCTACGTTTTCACTTAAGAACCATCATAATCAATTAAAAATTCTAAGTGTTTAATTTATACTAAAGATAGGGATCCATCTAGATCTTGATACACTATTTCCATATTTTTTGGAAAATTGCAAAATTTGGTCGTGTGAAAACTAGCTTCGTGTCATGCTTCTGGTCTCCCTAAATGGCCTCCATAACACGGAGCCATCGCGGAGTGCTACTAGATGTTTGGCGTGTGGTATATAAAGGTATGGGTTGTGCATGTCTCCTATGCATGACACTGGTCGCGCAGTGGCACAACGTGGCACAATCGCCATCGCGCAGCTACTACTTTGAAATGGTCCTCGCATGTGCAACATGGGCGTGGCACGACAGTGGTCGTGGCACGTGGCCACACATGGACATGTCAGTCGGGGTGCTACAATTGCCGCCTGGCATGTCGTGGGTTAGCAAGGTACCCTCTCTTGGCATATTCATGCCATCTTCATTACATTTCCTTCAAAACTCCCCCTCTTGCTCGTGCATCATCCATCGCTAAGACCCTCTACATATCTTTACAAAAATTGGCTAATCATATTTGTTGGTCCATGCAAGAAAATGTACATAAACACATGAGATTATAATTAATTTAATTGATAAACATGACTTAAAATTAGTTATAAAATAGCACTTGGGCTTGTAAATATGCCCAAGATCACTACCCTACACTAAAAGCCTTGTTCTTCCTTGAACAACTCCATTACATCTTATGCACACGTAGGACTCACACACTACTAATTGATGTAAGACAACTCAAGTTAGGGCTACAACGACTGACTCGTATGACAAGTTTAAAATAGAGCATGCTGTGGTAGAACCAAATGCAATTAAAGTATCACCAAGGTAAGACATCCTAGCCTCAAGAATCAATGCTAAACATAGCAAACTCATGCAATTTAACCATTCAAAGTCTGATATGAATTTCATCTTTTCTTAAACATATTCTCAAACAAGAGAGATACCAATTTTCACTCACAAATTTACAAGTTGTAATAAGCATGAGTATATGAATAAGAATTGAGCTCACTCTAACAAAAAATTCACATGAAACATGAGATGACCCATATGATTTCCCTTAGTGTTCTTCTTCACAAATTTAGAAATATCTAAAAGTAAGATCAAGTAGGACTATCGGGTCGTAACGTGGTTAAGGGACGGGTATGTACTTTTCTATCCAAGAATAGTGACTATCTTTCCTGCTGCTTTTAGTAAATCACTTTTTGCTCTCATTGCCACATTCTTTTATTTTACTTCACCTCTTGTTCTTTCAACTCTCAATTTCCTTTTTGTTTCCCTTTTTTGTAAGCACACTTATCGTATTAGTAAGGAGTAATCACACATTAATATGTTTTTATTCTTGTGATCTTTTTACTCTTACTAGCACTTATGCATTGTAAACAAGTGCACCTTTAATATTTTCTTCAACTTCCACAACCACTATTTCCCTTCTTTTTCAAGATTCTCACTCCTTCAACTCTTTTGCACGTTCACTTAAGCGCTTAGTGTTGTTGGATCAAATCCAAGGCTATTGAAAGTAAAGATTAATCTTTTAATATGGTTAATAAAAGAATAGCTAAAGGCTCAATGAGTTCAACTAGGATTATACGTTAAGGGTAGGTAAAGCAAAGGATAAAAATAAGCTCATTCAAAAATGCCTAAATCATCTCTTATAGTTAAAATCCTTCATTTCGTTTCACAAATGTACTCAAGAAAATTTAGACACTACATGATAGCATGGAATACACATTAACCTTATAGTCATAGCACATGGTCAATTCAAGACACACCCATACAGACTCTTAATAAAGCTAATCACATGAATTCAAAATTAAGCAATAAGCATATAGAGTCACATTCCTAAGCCTAAGTGTCTCAAACAAAGTCAAACAATTGCTCAACATTTCCACAATTAACACTCTACTTTCCTCTATAAATCATGTACTACACACACAAGAGCATAGCAGTCAATAAGCTAAATGTTCACAAACAAAAACTTACAAACAAATTCTCCCTCAAGGCGGTCATCATCCATCCATCATTGCAAAAAGTCCTTAACTATGACTGAAACAACTATTTATAGACAAATCAAAAATTTATTCTCGGCTCAAAGTGCCCCTTCAAAAATACTGAAACGAAATAAAGCAAAGGATGACTCAGCTCAACTCAAAATTTTTCATCAACTAATACCAGACCAATCACAACATTCATCCTAACTCAACCTCATAAAAAAATTGAAATTACACCCCTCACCCCACACTTGAATGATTCTATGTCCCCAAAGCATTAATTGAAATTCCAAAAGAGGGTTAGGATACTCCCTGAGGCCTCTAGGCTTAGCTAGCAGCATGTTATGCCCTTGAATAATAGGGGTCATCGACCCCACACTTATCTTTTTGTCATTCTCCCAGCTTTCACTTTCATGGGTACTCTATACTTCCCCCGAATTTGTGCTTAATAACCAAAACAAGAGCTAAAATAGCCAAAATCAAAAAAACAAAGAAAAAGAGTTTCATACCCGTGGTACTTTTGGGATGCCTCCCAAGCAGCACCTGATTTTATGTCGCGGCATAACGTGAACAATCCTTTTCAGGATGTTCTCAAATAGTTATTCCTCTGAGAACCATCTTCTCTTTATCTTAAATTTTGAGGGAACAACCTCCACACTCTGCCTCCTCATCTCCATCATTTCTTTCACCATCACATCCTTCGAAGTATTACCCACAAAAGACTTGGGCTCAATTGTTAAGATGTCTCATACAGAGGGACCCATGAAATCCACCACCCCACACTTAGCATTTATCACTACACTGATCTTGTAAAGATCTCTGTAGTGTGTTAGGGTGGATTTCCCGATACACCCAGAAAATTTCCTCCTCATCATTCACTTTCATTTAGAGAGTGCCAGCTCTGATCAATAAGGCTCCACTACTAGCCAGGAATGGTTGTCCCAGGATGAGAGGTACCTTTTCATCAATCTCAAAATCTACAATTATAAAATTAGTAGGTGTAATATATTTACCTACTTGGATGAAAAGTTCCTCAATACCCCCTCCAGGCCACCTTTGACTTGTCCACCAACTGCAGCATCACTCTCGTGGGCCTGGTTTCCCAAACCAAGTGTATTGAATAGAGATAGGGGCATCAAATTCACTGAGGTGACTAAATCACATAAGGCCCACATTACATATTTTCCACCTGTTTGTACGGGGAGGGTGAAACTCCTTGGGTCTTTGAGCTTTTTAGGCATCTTAATGGTCACCCTGTAATCGCACTCCTCAATGAGTGCTACAGTATGTACATACCAGCCTCACTTTGTTGGCCACCATGTCCTTCAAGTACTGAAGTGATTTTAGCATTTCTAGCAAAAATCAATTAGAGGCAGATTTATGTGGAAGTTTGATGATATCAAACACATAAATCATGTATCCTCCTTGCTCTTCTCTAGATTCTGCAAGAATGGTGGTGGTCTCTGTAATGGCTACAGTGAAGATTTTGCATTACGTGCTATAGCTCTCTTAATTATCTCCCTCTCGGCTGACGGACCGCATCTAACTAACTCTGCTGCCACTCATTTTTCTTCTCTTTTTCTTGTGCATCAGCAAACTATTTGCCACTTCTCAGACTTATAGCCATGACCAGCCTAAGGTTTGTGTCCTTAACTCTGGGTAAACTCGAGGTCTATTATGTTGAGCACCAAGCAACTAACCCATCTACTTCTTATGTTTCGGTGGCCGCCTGTTCATTCTTATTTTCTCGAGGCCATCTTTTTTCTGACAAATTTTTGCCATTTGGGTCCGGTTGGCCATTATTTTCTACAACATCTTCTCAAAGTTGATTGATTGGCCACTAGCCTTCCTGTTCTGCTGTTGATACTGCTACTGCGGTTGCTGATAGCTCTAGCTCCACTCTTGATTCTTTGTTGGGGTGATTTTTCCAGTTCCTTTTGTAGGTATTCCCATAGATCTAATTACCTCTAGCACGTTACCTACAAAGTTCACCAACTCTAGATTTGGCCCTGGATAAGTCTGCACAATGCCCGTTGCTTAAACATATATCACAATATCTAGGAGCTGGTTGAACTGCATTAACCTACGCCTCTGGCTATCCCATAACTAGCTTAATAACAACATTAACCTATGCATGTGGCTGTTCCATACCTAGCTTACTGAACTGAGTCATAAGTTAGCTGGGCTACCAATGCATTTACACTATCAACCTCAATCAACCCGACTGCTCTCTTACCTACTCCCCTCAATGATTCACTGTGCCACTCTAGATTTCCTTGTGCAATCCTTTTCAACAGAGTGTACAGGTTGTCATAGGTTTTCTCATGTACTTCCCTACCCGATGTAGAGTCTAGTAGAATTTTTGTATGTGAGTCCAGACTCTCCACAAAAGTGTGAGGTAACACTTCATTATACTGCTGAAGATGTGGGCAGTCTCCCAGTAAGGCGATTCTAAATCTCACAAGACAAATACAAGTTCTCCTCTAGCCTTTTTTGAAATTGAGCATTCACTTCTGAGCTTTACTGTCTTTCCAGAGGGAAAGAATCTGATAGGGAACTTCCTTTCTAGTTCATCCCAAGTAGTGATGGAGTTTGGTGGCTCTGCCTTCAACTATCTCTTCGCCTCTCCCAAAAGTGAAAAGGGGAAGAAGTCAATCTCACATAATCGGGCCGACATTTCGATCGGGATGAAGATGCTATTTCTATCTCTAGAAAAATTTTGCAGATGCTGTTGTGATTCCTCATGTATCATGCATGTGAACTGCCCACTCGAGTGCAACAACTGCACATATTCTGCTTGAGCTTCAAATGTACCTCCCAGCTCTCTTGTCCGCGTATGCTGGAGGTCACATTTGTCATGAAAGAGATTGCCACTTATGAACTGGCCTTGCTGCCATTATTTCTGATAACACTTCCTTCTACTCAGCTTGTAAATATCTTCTAGTGGGGCCTCTGGAACTAGTGGAATGGGATTCTGAAGAACTTCCCTCCTTAATAGATGTAAATGTTGCTCTGATCCAAGGATCCACCATATTTATTCCTTGCCAGCTTGCTACAAGGATAACTCAGTTTCATAAATAAGAAGAGTAAGACAATGATTTTTAACACTTAAGAAAATAAAAATAACACAAAAACTAAAAATTCACCAAAGTTTCTAGTCCCCGGAAACGACACCAAAACTTGTTCACTCTCCAGCGCACGCAAGTACACGCAAATACATAAGTGGTAAAGTGACTCTAAGAGCCGGATGTCAACGTGATAGACTTTGCCCTTAGTGATTTACAAATTCAAGTTGTTAATTCAAATCTAAAAGTATTCGTTTTTTGAGATTTGTAGTTTGTTAATCTAAGTGGTGATCACAAAATATTTCAAAAACAATTAACTAAGAAGCATCTAGAGTTAAGACTTTACAATCATGTAATGCTACATCTACATTGGTTCAAGTATGGAATTTCATTTGTTGTCTAACAAAGTTAATTTCCATGTTCATGGTCTTTCTAGTTCTAAATTTAGATGAATTTGACTCACAACTACATCATTGAGTGGGGATATGACAACCTAATTCATAAGAAATTATCTATGTCGATTGGTTCATGGGGTTAATTCCCTAGGCTATGGACTTTCGAACCTCTAAACATTTAACCTAAAATTAACTTCACAATTACGTCTGAGAGTGGTGATGAAACAATTTAATCCTAAGTGTCTAGCTATTGTCGCATTTTAGAACCAAGCAAGGAAAATTAGGTATATTTCTTTTCTTAAACGCGAATTAAGTCTTGAAGATTTGAACTTACTTCCTACATTTCAAGTTCTAACCTAGGTTTTACTCTTTCGAGTTCTTGCCTGCTTAACACATAATGGTGATCA
The DNA here is from genome assembly GCA_018107945.1 of Datura stramonium. Classification (NCBI taxonomy): domain Eukaryota; kingdom Viridiplantae; phylum Streptophyta; class Magnoliopsida; order Solanales; family Solanaceae; genus Datura; species Datura stramonium. Next base: position 309,587 of record JACEIK010000561.1, on the reverse strand, counting down.
ATCATTAAAAATGGCAAAACAAAATGTAAGTCAAACAACCTTGAAAACTTGAACCAACTATTGAATTGAGCAATTACAATCATATTTTGTTGCCTCGACCCTAGAAGAAGGGTTCTAAACATTCATGTTCATACAAGAAATCAACAACATGTTTGATTTGATTAAATGATAAGACTAGAAAAACAAGAATAAAAGAAAAACAAACCCTTAGGTAGAGTTTCTCCATTCTCCCTTTGCTTCTCTCCGCTTTTCTAATTTAAAACCGCCATAACCAAATAAAAATGCTAAGTGTTTAATTTATACTAAGTGGAAAATTACAAAAATTTGGCCAGGAAACCTGTCACACTACTATTCGCCCTAAATGGCCTCCGTTACACAGAACCATCGCGGAGTGCTACAGGATGTTGGGCATATGGCATGGCATGGGCATTGGCTATGCATGTCGCTCAGGTATAACACCGGTTGCGTAGCTTGCATAGTGTGGCAATGCTTCCATCGCACGTAGCTACTACTTTGACACGGTCCTCACGCACGCAACATGGGCATGGCACGGCAGTGTTTGGCAGATAGGCCAGTGCGACTTGCTTCCTTGCACGACAATCTGCCAGCATGGCACGCTGGCTGGCAAGGCAACCCTCTTCTTGGCATATTCATGCCATCTTCATTACATTTCCTTCTAAACTTCCTTCTTGCTCATGCATCATCAAGTTAAGCCCCTCCTAAGTATATTTCTCCTACAAAAATGGGCTAATCATATTTTCTAGTCCATGCAAGAAAATACACATAAAACACATGAGATTATAATTAATTTATGTGACCAACATTACTTAAAATTATTTATAAAATAGCACTTGGGCATGTATTATGCCCAAGATCAAGACTCAATTCTCTTTAGATGGTATCTTCAGGGAAGGCTTTACAAGAGGTAGTCGAGTATGTTCAGAACGTTTAGGGGGTTATGCAGACCATTATGTTAAGAATGTGGAGAAGAAGCCCCGAAAGCACAACAGTAGTTATTGTAGCTCCATCTCTAAGGTTCTGATTTTAAGGGTAATTTGGAAAGCTCATTTTGTTCACTATGTGCTCTGCTGGGGTCGCCTATCGCCACCAAGACTCTTCAGGATATGCATAGAGTTCACTGCTCGGTCATTCAAATCGTGGAGGTTATTCTGACTCTTCAGCTTCAGCTCAATGGACTACCTCAGAAAAGGTCTGTCATGAGTATGGTTAGGTGATAACGTCCAAAATACACCTTTCTTTTTGAGGAGCGTAAACGGTTGTTGCTCAAAACAAATATTCCCGACGGATGTCAGGGTCGAATCCCACAGAGAATGACTTGATAATTCAAAAGTTATAAACCAATTCAAACTAGAGCGCATAATAATTAAACATTTGAAAAGTAAACTTAGGGGGAAAAGGAAAATTAACTAACTAATTCTAAACTAAAACATAATCCGGGGAATTCCAATTGAAGTAATCACAAGTGAGGGGCTAGGTACATTCTATGGGTAAGATCACAATTAAATCGGGAGTTTCTTCAATGCCTTAGACTCAAGTGTAAATAATTTGGGGAAGTAGGTAGCCTCATCTTCTCAGCCTATTGACTACCCCTTGCTAGAGTTTTCTCAAAATCTAGCCCCAATTTGGCTCAACCTCGAACTGAGGTTTGGATTGGCAGCTGCACTATTCCTAGCTATTAGCTGCCAATTAGGAAGGAGGAAGTAATTTCAGCTATTTCTAGCTTAATTTTACAATCTCTTATCATTCCCACTACTAGTTTCCCTTCCAATACATAATTATTCGCTCCCGAGCAACAATCATTTAAGTGATAGATAGACCCATATCATCATCAATGGGTCTTCATTAATATATTAAGAGAATCTAGTAGATTTATTACTTATATTGAACAATGAATATGAACTAGCAATACCCATCTTTAATTCAATAAGAATCCAAGAGAAATTTATCCAAACCCAATTAATTAACAAAGCCACCATGAATATACTTCTAGCTAGCAAATTAGTAAAGCATATTTAAAGATAGAGAAAAGATACCAAGAGGATTCCCCTCACATTCATTGCATTAGCTTCACAACTTTTGCTTCACAAGCTCTTACAACAATTGTGGAATTTCACCAAAATGGGCTAAAGAGGATGAAGAAGAAAGTCCTACCTTAATACCACAAAACTATGGAGAAAAGAATCTACTCCTAATTCTATGAAGAAGATGAAAATTAGATGAATTAATTGTTACTGAATGGTTCCCCCGCCCCCTGGTTGGTGTACAATAGAGGTTATATATCTGTACTTTCTTGTGTACAACTTTTCCCAAATGCCCTTGAAGATTCTAGATGATTTGGAGATATTTTTGGACCCTTTACCCTTCATTAGCGGCTCTCCGGTGAGGAACCGGCGCTTCCGCCAGTGGCAATTCGTGGAGAGACAAACTGTGGCCGTTGAAAGCAAGGCTTGGTAGGGGTGGGAAGTAGGTTCAGGGGCATTTAGCCATCCGCTACGTGAAGGGCTGGTTGCTTTGCCGGTTTGGGCAGTAGCCGGTGTTTGCCCATGTTTCTCCCTTCCAAATCCGCGTTTAGCCGATTCAAAGAACGTCCTTTCACCTCTTGAGCTCAAATGTTCCTTTATCTTTGGTTCCCTCCTCATATGATAACTCATCAATTTTATTCTAATATTTCATCTGTTTTGCTTGATTTTATTCTTTCTTTACTCATGTGAAGTACTTACAAATAATTCAAGAGAAACGACATAAATCCAGCTACAAATGACATGAAAACTAAGCAAAAACTAATGCTTAGGAGCCTAATGAGTTGGTAAATTTCCAACTCCTCAAACCCCCAAACTTGAACCATTGCTTGTCGTCAAGTAATGCAATTCTTTACAGTTGAGCAAATGAACAACATGCTATACATGAGTTTTCGCATCAAGGGCCAATCAAGACATTCTTGTACAAGGTAACATTGCGAAGACTTAGGGAACTATGGTAGTTGTACACAAAATCATCAATCCGCATGACAACCCAAACATTATATACCAATTCAAGAAAAGAAAAGATTCTCAAAACCATGTTGTACAAGCTTCAATAGGTAACCACATTCATTAAACATATCTTGCATGAAATCATTTCATTCAAACAAGGGGCATAGTTCCTCAAAACAAGTTCAAATAGTATCTAAATTCATTGATAATTCACATTCAAAGCTTGCCTTAAAGTTCTCTACCAGCTTGCCTTAATCACTTTGAAACAATTTTAAGCATGAACTCATACACATTTTTGTAGCATTTCACACAATGGGGTTATACATAAGACAAATGCGCCTCACCACAAAGAAATTCAAGTGCAAAAACCACCCCATTGTCTTTCCCTTCATGTATATGGTAATACTAATGTAGTGTTGCTATACCTAGAATTAATAGACTTGTGGGTCATAATGAAGGCCTTAAAATGCAAATAACTGAGCTTAAATGTAAGTACAGGCTTAAAAGCATATATCATGTATATCAGGGGCTTGAAAATAAAGCATATAAAAGCTAAATGCAAATACGGCCTACAATGCATAGCGAATATATAAATACAAAAAGTTTCGTAAATGCACACGGATTTTGATGAGGGAATAGAAAGATATAAATAAGGGCACAAAGGGTAGAATGACTTAGCTCTGCGTCACTTTTGCGACAAGATGTCCTCCATTGCTACCTTTTGCATTTCGTTATTTCTACACTCAAATAAAAAGCATTAGTTTTAAAAGGGGAAGGTTGATTCAGACGCTTATCTTTGTAGCTTTCCTTCTTCTATCCGCTAGACACCTGTTGTTGAACTTCGTCTAGGTATACGCTCGGGCACAAGGTTTAAATAGAAGGCGTGCTTTTCTAAATAGTTTACTAAAAGTAAAAGTAAAGTAAGTTTGAAGCATGAGAAAATTGAGTTAAATCACGGCCATGACATATTTTAAAACCATACAACGCTATTTTGTAATGATCAAATCTTGTCTTGATTAGCCTTGAAATTTTGAGATTCTTCTCAAAATTTCTGCCCCAGTGTAGAACATGACGTAGACTTTTGCAATGACGTAGAGTTGTGAATTTTTTGAGGTCCTTTAAAAATTTCCGCCCCAATGGTGACTGATTAACCAAATTACCACAGAGAACATGATAGAATCATTGGAACCCTCTCAACAAAAGGGGAGAAAAATATTCTATAAAGATATAGACTGAGTCCCATAGGGATGCCTATGTATCCCTATTAAACGGGAATCAGACCAACGTAGTTCAGGTTACAAGGCAGAGCAAAAAGTAAATTTCCAATCTAAAATGTAGCATTCTAACAACGCTCCTGAGTTATAGTTTGGGCCGCTGATTCACCATCCATCTCTCAGATATGCCTCACAGACGATCATGTAATGACTGCCAGTTAGGCGAGAACTTGCCCTTAGCTTCATCTTGGTGTGAAAAAATCCGCTTCAAAACCAATTGCCTGTGCATGAAGAGTCTGGTCGACTTCTATTGAAGGCCTTAGTCATCCCATTCTGGTAAAGTTGACCACGATGACTATATTTATTCTTCTTCCATCAATAAGTGCCACTCAAATCTGCTTGTACCCATTCTGCATCGCCCAGCTCAGCTTCTTGAATAATCCTTAAGGAAGGAATTTATGTCAAATACGTCGTCTACTTCATATCATATACCGAAATATAAGGTGTATCTCCAAGATATTGCTCACAGAGAGGTACGACATCCCAACAAAGCAAAGGGCAGCTTCTCATGTGTATGTAGTTACCGATCATCTTGCGCAAAATCCTCTTGATGTTCTTTTTGACTGCAACCTATACGACTCCATTCATCTGTGGCATATATGTAGTAGAATTGTGGTGCTTGATCTTGAAGCTTTCACACGTTGCTCTTATCAAGTCACTATTCAGATTCGCACCATTGTCGGTAATGATAGACTTGGGCACTCCAAATCGGCAAATAAGATGGTCTCAAACTAAATCTGTCACTACCTTCTTGCATTTAGATTTGTGAGAAGTAGCTTCAACCCATTTAGTGAAATAGTCGATTGCAACCAAGATGAATCTATGCCCATTAGATGCTGCAGGCTCGATGGGACCCACAGCATCCATTCCTGCTGCGAACGGCCAAGGCGAGCTCGTGGCATGAAGCTCGTTGAGGAGATCAATCATATCTATGTTGGTTTGAAGATTTGAGTGACACCTTTGCACGGTTTGATACAATCCATCTCCATAGTCAACCAAAAGCAGCGCCTAAAATCTTCTTCGCCAACACGAAATCGCTCATGTGAGGCCCATAAGTTCCAACGGACTTCCTCACTCAAATTTGTTGCCTCCTTAGCATCCACACATCTTAGCAATCCCAAATTCGGGGTCCTCCTATAAAGGATTTCTCCGTTTAGGAAAACTCAAGTTGGCTAACTTCCAAATCATGCTTCTTGGACACTTGTAGCATGCTCAGATAACTCCCATTCTTCGTATGCCTTTTAATGTCAGCATACCACGGTTCACCGTCTCGGTTCTTTCTCAACATGAAACACAAGGTGTTTCTTATGTATGTGAATAGGATCAATGTAGTTCTTATCGGGCACTAGATCATCGAAGACAATGTAGCCAGAGCATTTGCAAATTCATTCCCCGTACTGCATGGAATATGCCGAACTCACTTTGATGCACTCTTACACAGCTCCTACACGCAATGCAAATAGGGCAAGATCTTTGGATTCTTTGTGGCCCATTCTCATCTCACCTAGTGTATCAACAAATCGAGTCTCCAATTACCAATATGGACTCCGCACATTCATGTCAAACCGCCACCGTATACCTAAGATGTGTTTTTATTCAACCATGTTATTAGTACAAGGGAATCAAAGCTTAGCCGATACAGGTAATGCTGCCAAGTTCCGATACCAACACGGCTCCAATACCCACCCCTGAATCGCCGCTTCCATCGAAGAACAATTCCCACCCATCATATTTTTGCAATATCTTCTCCTATAAATGCTACCTCCTCATCGGGAAAGTATGTCTTCGTGGTTCGATCATCGTCCAATACGATTTTCGCGATGATATGCAAGAGCCTGCCCTTTTACCGGCTCGCGTGACATAGACAATGTCAAATCCTCATTCTCAAAAATATCTTCCATTTAGCCAGCTTCCTGCACATGGGAAGATGTACCACATCCAGCTCCTCTGAGACGTAGGTTGAGTAAGTTTAACAAATAGTGCCTCAATTTTTGAGCAACCTAAGTCGAGCAAAGACATCCTCTCAAGCAATGTGTATCGAGCTTCATACGGGGTGAACTTTCTCAAATAGTAAATTGCCTGGGCTCCTTCCTCCCCTGTCTCTGTCATGTTGCCCCAAAACACAACTAAAGGCGTTTCTAGCATGGACAAAATACAAAAGTAGAGGTCTTCCCCTCGTTTTCTGGTGGAACTAAATCGGAGGCTTTGATAGATAATCCTTGATTCTATCGAAAGCTTGTTGACATTCAGGTGTCCATTCCGTAGCAACATCTTTTTTCAGCAATTTGAAGATAGGCTAGCAAATAACTATTAATTGAGCAATGAAACGGCTGATGTAGTTGAGTCGTCCCAAAAAAGCTCATGACTTCCTTCTTGCTATTTGGTGGAGGGAGCTCTTGTATGTCTTTAATCTTAATTGGATCTAGCTCGATACCCCAACGGCTAACGATAAATCCCAACAATTTTTCCACCGGAACACCAATGCACACTTTGCCGGATTCGGGCCGCATTATATTTCCGCAACTTGTTGAAGAACTTTCCAGGTCATCCAAATGACCTGAATCTTCTTTGACTTGGATAATAACATCATCCACATAAACCTAAATCTCCTTATGGATCATGTCGAGAAGATAGTGGTCATGCCCTCATGTAGCTCCAACATTTTTCAAATCCGATTGGCATCACCTTATAGCAATATACGCCCCATGGCGAAAGGAAGGTAGTTTTCTCATCATCCTCATCATGCATTCCGATCTGATGATAACCAGTGAAACAATCCACGAATAACTGGTTCTCATGCTTGCACAATTATCAATAAGGATGTGGATGTTCGATACAATGAAAATCATATTTAGGGCTGGCTTGTTGAGGTCCCGATAATCCATGCAAACTCTAACCTTTTCATCCTTCTTCGGTACTGACACGATATTGGCCAACCAGGTAGGATACTCCACTACTTTAAGGATTCCAGCATCGATCTGCTTAGCCATACTCTCTTTGATTTTCAGACCTGCTAGGCTTGTACTTCTCGACTTTGCTTGATGGGATGATATGTCGATTGCAGGCAACTTATGCGCTACTATGGAATGGTTGAGTCCGGTCATATCGGCGTAGGACCAGGCGCAGACATCCTTATATTCTTTCAAGAACTCTATGTACTCCCCAATCTCATCTTTTGGAAAATGAATGCTAACTTGGTCTCTTTTTAGGCGTCTCTCGCATCTTCCGTGGTTACCACATCGTCTCGATTTGCTTGACTTGTCTTCAAACCTTCTACTTCCCCGACAATTTCAACCGCACCCCATCCTCTTCGGCTTTTATTGAGTTTCCTAGGTTATAAGCCATATGATTCATTACAAGTAATGGCCTTAGATTCAACACGTCGATACTAGAAGTGCCTTCAAAATATAAATAAAAACAAAATCAAATATATGAAAGAAAAATAATTTTATTAATTGAAACTTCTCAATATTGTAATTTATAACAAAATTTTAAAAAACAAAAAAAACCAAAATAAATAAAATATTTTATTTTCAAAAATAATTAAAAACCGATCCTTTTAGTCTACCTGCGTATGCCCCGCGAGCCTCGGGATGGAGTGGTCAGTCTCGGGGCTTGGTGACTCCTATTTGATTTCCAGCTTCCCGCAAATGGGCCCCTCCTTCCTCCTCATTAATAATGGGCATGACAACTGCTATCACTTGGCTCTTCCAAAACAGATTCTCAAACTGAGAAGCACAACGTCTTTCTAGGCCCGCTTGATATCAAGAAAAACCGTCAGACACGAAAGCTTGTTGAAGCTGAGGTAGTGGATTTGGCAACGAAACTTCTACTTCCCTAAAGGATACTTCCAATTCCTCAGCTCCTCGGCAGTTGGTTGGTACCAATCCAAAAGTGGTTTTTTGTGTTGTCAATGAAGAGGCTCCGCCATACCTTGCAATCTGACCCCAAGACCCCCGCCTGCTCAAAACTCAACCATAGCGGCATTACTCAATTTTTGTCGCTCCACCATCTTCTTCATCGATGGCAAGTACCAACAACTTCTAGGGTGTAGAAACTATCCTATCCAAACCTTCTTACCTTCAATGACAGGGATAACGAGAGCAACATAGATAGAACGACTCATCCCCGTGACCACGCACTCTTGGTGATCCACTCGAACTTCAAGCATTGGTGCAGAGTTGAAGGAACTGCCCCTGCGGCATGTATCCATGGACGCCCCAATAGCAGATTGTACTAGGCTTGGATGTCTATGACTTGGAATGTTATGGTAAATGTGGCAGGGTCACCCAGTACATCCAGATCAATTTCTTCCACCTGTCCCTTGTGAACCATCAAAGCTGACTATCTTCCATAACTTGATTCAGACGAGACTGACTTCCATCTGGGTCAAAGTATTCAGTAGGTAAATATTTAAACCGGAACCCGGGTCAATCAAACCTTGGTGATGAATTTGTCTACGTGCTGCACCATGATATGCAACGCTTTGTTATGAGTCGCACCTTCCACAGGCAATTCATCTTCGTGGAATGAGATCTTTTGAGGTTCAAATACTTGACCCACCACATGGGCCATTTCACTGCTGGATATACTCGCAGTAACATATGCCTCACCTAGTACCTTCATCAAAGCTTTTTGGTGTTGATTAGAGCTTTGTAAAAGGGAAAAATGGAAATCGGGGCCGGTTTTCGCTTAACTCACTCTATCACGGAGTATTCCTTTATATGCAGTATCTTATTTCAAATACCATTATTTTCAACCTCCGTCACCGGTTGTTTCTTCCTTTTCGGCTACTTGATCCAGAGTGTCTGGAGTGTATACCTGTCCAAACAGAAAACCCCTTGTGCCGCATCTCGTCTCTCCAAGACTTTTGCTCCTCGTGGGAATCTTTCCCTGTAGCTCCAAGGCACCATTTTGTATGAAGTTGGAGAAGCTCTTACCACTGTAAATGGAGGCCTTGGTGTAGCCACCCCAACCTCGAATGGAGGACGTCTTGCTAATCGTTATGGATGGGTCTGAAGAAGAACTTGCTTTATGCTCGATTTCCCCAATGGTATTCGATAAATCTTCAACCTCATCACAAGAAATCATATTCACTTTATGGTTTGGCAGAGGATTGCTTGTTACGTTCGGTGCCGGGTCTTTGAGGTGAATGACCTTTGTATCAATTAGCTTTTGTATTTGGTCCTTCAATGATCTTTAGGACTCTGCATGCCTGAGTGATACATGAATACTTTGTTGTGGTCATACCATTTAGCTTGGTGTCGACCGAGGGCAGTTATAGCTCAATGTAACCAGCTTCTTTTAGCCTCACATAGTTGATCGATTGGTTCTCGCTGGGGGTATAGGTTTTTGTTGGCCTCTTTTCAAACTGTGCCCTAGGCCTTTGGCTTGATGAGGAAGAAGGTCGTGGGTGAGAAGGTTGGGGATAAGAAGGTTATGTGTTGTAGATGGGATAAATGGGAGCTTGCAATGTGAAGGAGGGGTTTGGGAATGGGTCGGCATGAGGGAGTTTGATGTGGTGCTTAGTAAGAATGGGGAGTTTGGTATGGTGATGATGGAGCTTGATATGATGGAGGTGGGTTTTGGTAGGGTGGAGTTGGGTAGGGTGGAGTCTGGTAATGTGGGGTTGGAATTTGGTAGTGCGGGGTTGGAGTCTGAGGTCTCAGAACATAATTCTTCGGCCCTTGGGTCATCATAACAAGCAACTTCTTCTTTTTCCTTGGTTTTCTGAAGTAGCCCTGGACTGTAAGGCTTTGTTATCAGCTTGCAATGCATTCAAGTTGATAATGGTACTATCCTTGATACCGTTCTTCGATCTTCTCGCCCAATTTAATGATCTCCATAAAGATTTTCTCGCTAACTAACATCAATTTGTTTATAAACTTGCGGATCCAGAGTCCTATGAAAATATCTTTCATTTGTACCTCCTCCATTGGGAGCCGTACTCTGGCAGCCTCGGTCCTCCAACGAGTCGCAAATTCTCTAAAAGTCATAGTGGGGTTCCTCTTCAAGTTTTGGATGTAATGCAAATCGTGCATTTTCGTATTTAACCCAAAATGTTCTACAAAGGCTGCTACCATCTCTGCCCAGGTAAACCACTTCTTCGGATTTTTCTCCACGTACCAACTAAGAGCATCACCGGCCAAGCTTCTCATGAATAATTTCATCCTTGGTTTTTCATTTCATCCCACTCCCACCGCCTTGTCACAATACAACCTTAAAAGTACATCTCTGGATCACCGGTCCCAGTAAACAATTCAAACTTGGGAGGTTTGTACTCCTCCGGGTAACTCAACATCGGGTGTATGCACATGTCTTCATAATCTAGACCCGTTATTCCCTTGGTGCCTTCAACACTTTGCACCCATCGTTAATCTTTTTTAACTCTTCCGCTAGAGTCCTAATCACCTATCCTTTGAAGGCTCGGATTCCTCCAATGGTGAGTCACAGCCAGCTCCCACATAGATTGGGTTGGTATAGGTGTGGCATATGTTGCGTTTATGTTAGCCGTGGAAGGTATTTCTTGGGCCGGTGATGGATAATGGGAGGTAATCTGAGTCATGGGTTTGGATGCACACGCGGGTATTGGTAATATTGAGGTGGGGTATCTTGTGGTGGATCTGCGGCTGTAAAGACATAGGAGGCTGGCCGCGCTTTTAAAGTTGAGGCGTCACCCTGATCCCCGAATAACGTTGTCCGGCTGTTTAAACCGCGAACTTGTGCTAACTCTTCTTAAAGCTCAAAGATTTTCACTGAGCCTCATAATCACCTCGTTATAACCCGAGGTGGACCTTCGGAATTTTCTCTTTCATCCCTAGATGTATCGTTACCAATCTTGTCTGTGGTGCTGTTGTGCTCGTCCATCTTGTTCTTCCCTCTATTGCCGCGGCCGTGAATGAGAGGAGGAAAAGGAGATCTCCTTTGGACCTTGTATAGTAGGCCAGATTGCACATCAACCTTTGGGAAAGGGAAAATAAGACAAACAACAAACAAATCCATAGGTAGTAAGGAGAGGTTAGCAAATCACGCTGCTTAAAGTAAAGATCAAACAAACACGTTGACGCATTTCCTAGTTTTGGAGCTTTTATGCCGAGGTAGCCTAACGAGTTTTATATAACATAAGTATTGCCATTTTTCTCCCAAAAATAAAACCCAAAAGGAAATGAAATGTTTTATTAAAAATAAAATTGTTAAATACAAGAAATGACTAAATAAAAATAGCATTAAACTAAATCTTAAAACTTCTTCACCGGAGTATGCTTTCTTGGGTCTTCCAAAGACTTTGTCAAAACGGTGGCGGCTAGACAGGAGATAGGTCAATGCTCACCTTTCCATAGCCCCCCATTCAGGCATTCTTCCCATGTTTGCTGAATTCGCGCAACTCTTGTAACTTTCCTTCAAACCCAAGGTGCGATCTTCCAAGATCTACCCTTTGCCCATCTCAACAATTTCTTTGGCATTGTCATCGTGTAACTATCAGTGACAAGCCTCAGAATCTTGAACCTTATCTTTAGGTGACGATAGAGGGTTTGTGTGCCTCTTTACCCGCCCACGTGCTTTCCTCGTTTGAGGCTTCTTAAAGTCACCAGCTAAATCTGCACGTAGCCAATTAATGTAGCTAAACACGCAGACTGCTTGGTACCTGTCCACTCTAATGCTCTTCCCGTCAAGGATCATTTTCTTTCTGTCCAGATTTTGGCTAAGTAGGTGGCAATGGGAATCTTTGTCGCCCTCATAATCTACCCTATGGACACTGGTATATCAGCAACTTTGGGTATAATTTGTTTTCTCCTTGCTTGTCTCATCACTCTCATTGGAGCATAAGGCTGAAAGCCATGAAGTCCCATTAAGACGATGTAACGATCATATCTCGGTGTATGTCACAAATCTGAACTAGGGAACTAATCAAACATCCATTACACCGAATCTTCTCACAAGCGTCAAAGATCTGGTCCCCACTTCTCTACCTCGTTGTACCCTTTAATTTCTTGACACCTATGGTAACTCTGGTATCGTGTGCAACAATATGATCGGTTTCTTTTGTGTTCTGTAATTCCACTTACTTCCTAACTTTTTGCGTATGTTCAATCAACCACATCCGCAATAACAGTTGCAACCTTCGAAACATTTGGCCCCTTCTTTGCATTTCCCCAACGCCCGATAAATATCTTCTACAATCATAGGGATGATCGTGCATGGGCCTTTATCAATACCGTTGCATAAAGCGTGCGGCGACCAAAACAAGACGAACGTTTACGTCTTCCCGCCTCCTTGTGGGAAGACCATCAACCCCAAGAAATAAACTATAAATGCGAATATCCTTTTTCTAACCCACGAGCTAGGGTCTGAACTCTTAACTTCATAAATTTTCTGAGCGGCATTGTGGCCGACCGTCATACAAACAGAACCGGAATTCTCGCTTACAACATAGGCTACAAGATGTTTCCCTTGCAAAACCAACTTATCTTGAATGTCTTAAAAGTGACACTTTTAGGTATTATAACTTCAAATTTTGCCATTTTCTATTTCCTCCAGCGCATACTAACATTTTCCACATAGCCCCCACTTCTCCAAGAGTGAGGTCATTCTGACCTTGCCGAACCTAAACACAAAACGCGTTTCATCCCAAAATGTTGTGGCAAAGCGATGAGTTCCCTACGAGGAGTTATTTGCAGAGGGAAGGTAAGTGTCCCAACACCTTTCTTACCTCCCTTGGTCGTATTCACCCAAGTCAGCCCCACCAAGATTTCATTATTGTCGGAACACACCAAACCATGCTAACTGGGGTATGATGTAGGCAGATTCATTATACCTTCATCACTAAAATGTTAGCCTAACCTACCCACCCAAGAGCAAATGACAATACTTAACTATTTTTCTCTCAAAATGCACAGGTTTTGATGAAACGGCCCCTTTGGGATTTAGAACCATCCGAACTTAGGAAAATGTTTTATTATTAGTCTTGACATACCTTGGGTGTCGAGACAACTTAGTATAAGAAAAGGTGCATTCCTTAATAAACGACATACGGTAAAGCTCTAAGAATGAGAGTGTTTAGATACCGTCTCTCAAGCGGACAACTTGAGAGTGGTGCTCATGACTGCCGACGCACCGTTGATCGACCATCCATGAGACATTTTTCAACACAAGTTATTTTAGGAATGAACGTCCGTGTGACCACGCAACCGTTTCAAAATAAAAAGAGGTTCCAAATGGAGGAAGATATGTGCGATATGACAACTTATGAGATAAAACACCTAGAAAATAATCATAACAAATTACAAACGTAAAGTATTAATAATGAACAATGAAATAAAACAAAAGACAAAATAAAATGTTAGTAACTTCATGTTAAAAATAATAACACGTAAGGAAATAAATTATTATAGAGACAAAGTAAATAGAAAGATAAAGGATGATAGCACAAAAAGTAAAAGATACTTTTTTTCAAATCAAAGCTCAAATAAAACTCCACATAAAATGAACACGTTATGATTAAAAAGCCTAATATCCCCAGTGGAGTCGTCATGTCGTTGCCGCGCTCATTTTTTCTCACGAAAAGCGGAAAACAACATGTGACAACTTTTAAAGGTTATTTTAAAAGAAAAGTCGTCATCTAACTATTTGAGGTGCGTTAGGACACCATCCCATGCTATGAGTCTACTTATATTAGTCTACGTCACTGTGCTTTTGGGCAAGGGCTTAAATTACCTCGAAAGGAAGGTGTTAAGCACCTTTCGAGGTCCACAAATGTGCTCCTCGACCGAATCCATTAATTATGTGGGGAATTAATCAGTGAGCAAACGATAATTAATTTTAAACCTATGTTATTTAAATTTAAAAACTAGATTTCGATAAAAAATAAATAAATAAAATTGGTAAACAAGCAGAAGAAAGAAATTTGACAAATAAATAATTTAAAGACTATTTTAACATTATCACAAAAAGTTGCTATAATTAATTAAGAAAGTTAATCAAAAATACAGCATGTTACGAATATAATAATTTACAAGAAGGGATCATTGACGAATAAAAACAGAATTTAAAAAATAAATAACTGAAGTTTGAAACTAAGGGGCCGAACCTCGTTGAGGCACCTACGTATCCCCGAGGGAATTAGGTCGATGTAGTTCTACCCTTAAAAAAAGAAGGGTAATTTTAACCTAAATGGATCACTCCATGCAACTTAAATAATACTTCACAATGATTTATATTGCCTTATTATTCAACAAGCAATGTATCATTTTCGCTACCCGCCTAGTTAATTAATTATTAACTTAAAGCGCTTCTATGTGAAGAAACTAACTCCCTAAACGTTTGCCTACATATCCCAAACTTAATGTCCAAGAGGCGTTGGACAACTATTTTAGATTTTGGGTCTAAAATCCTAAAGTCATGCATATGATTAAAACATCAAACAAAATAAAATAATCAATGTACACATGATGGTATCTCATAGACTAGAAATTTAAAAAGCATGATTATAAATATGAATAAACCTACTTACAAGATTGCTAATGCAAAACTTATTAGACAAGGTCTCTAAATGCATGGACAATCCACGAGAGCAGAATTTCTAATTTAAGAACGCCAGAAAATGCAAAGACTCTTGATAGAACCGTATGAGTCGATATTATATTCTTTTAGGCAGTGGGATTTTGCGGTTTAAACATATATATATTGAATAAAGTTGTCTCTATGGACATGATTTTTATATGAATTTCAGCACCGGATGAACAACATGTATAACTTATGAATTCAAACAACCTCACTTGCATTATTTTAAGCATATCCCGACATGCATCAATATTGTAAATAGGCGATTTAGTTAGAAACCAATAGTTTTACAATGCAAATCTTAAGATATCTCTATAGGCATGTTTTCTGTAATGATAAGATCAAATTCATATGCTTTTCTATGTAATTAATGCACTTCACTATGGACTGATTTAGCACATGTTATTAGTGTAATAACTATCAAAAAATGAATTTAATAAATTAGTGACAATGGATGAAAAATTATGATCTACGCCGATCTTACTATGACAATGAATTCTGATTCCTCTAATTCCTAGGGCAACGATTTAATAGAGATGACTGTATGCATTATAAACTTGATTTCAAGTTGTATTAAATTATCACTCCCATAGGTATGATTTCTAGGTGTCGATATCCTATAGGCATGATATCTAATGAACTATGCATACATTAATCCTATAAGCATGTTTCCTAGATGAAATTAACAATTAAGAAAACAATAAAAGAAATATAATTCCCACCCCCATAGACCCCTTTTCACTATTTGTCGGCCGTTTTTTACTAATTATAAAATTGGAAGAATTTAATGGATTAAATACAAAAATAGAAATTAAATAACAAGTTCATAGTCCATCCTGTCCCGGGTGACTCTTCATCCCAGAGGAATGACATGTTTGACAAGTAATAAGACAAATGCACACATACAAACATATATTCGGAATCTAAAATTTGCAAATTATTTAATTTTCACAAAATACTCATGCAAACAAATTTGAATTACAAAGATTCAAGCACGTATCATGAGACCCAAGAATACTCAAAAATTTAAAAAGAATTCATCATAACGTGATGCAAGTACGAGTTTACACATCTTATTATGAGAAAATAGTAGGGAGAAATAACTAACCGGTTAATCAGTAAAATCGAGCAATAACCAGCAATTTCAGAAGGGCTTTACCAATAATTGAGACCCAAACTTAAACACGTCAAGATCACAAGGATCTCGTGGATCCCGAGCAGTGCTCGTGTTGAAGTAGGGTAGGAGAACTATGATTTAGAAAGGACGAAGTAGTATTTGTGAAAATAAAGTATTCAGTTCTACGACAACATACGAATAATAAAGAAGAGGAGAAGGATTGTTTATATAGCTAGATGGTAAAAGGGGTAAAGGAAAGGAAAAAAATTCAGCAATCAACTAAGGAAAATTTCCTTAATAGAATAATCAAAAATCAAAAGGTGTAGAACTAATCAAAATTTACCATAAATAAAGACACACTCAAACTATCCGAATAGCTAAAAGGAGTAAATATTGATTATGACCAAATTAAAGCAAAGAATCAATCTATTATGTTTGGGATCAGTCAAAGTTTACCAAATCTTCTCAATACTAAAATTTCATATTAATTAACTATATAAATACAAAATTAAAGGTTACCATAATTGAGAATTTGCCAAACAGTCAAGTAAAGCTGACCCCTAATTGGGGTTACCACAAATAAACCAATGCAAAACATGTCACATAGTATACAACGTATAGATATATGGTTACCATAATTAACAATGCATGATTTTTTGCAATTGGTAAGATCTTACCATATCTTTTACCACATGAAATGCAAGAGAATGTAATAAAGGAATAAGAATCACTTGAAAGCTTTGTCAAAATATTATACAATCTAAAGTGACCATAGTTAATAAGTAAGACAATTTTCTTGAAGGCTGACACATAATAAGATGAGGTATGTGCGTCAGACAAATAATATGAGAATGTTAAACAAAGGTCAGAGAGAAAATATAGGTACATATATATGTATACTAAGACATTCATAGCCAAGTAACAGTTGACTTCACAAGAACATTCAACAATATAAGATTTTGACTGAAGCAATCCGCATCATATGTTTGACCAGATAAGCAAACGATTAGTCAAAGAGATTAAAAGTAAATAAAACACCCATTTACGCAAGTATTAGAAATGTAAAATCTGTCCGGAGAGAATTATTTAAATGGGGTAGAGAGCATCGATAAATATAGAATACTAAATTTGAGACGGATTCTTGTGAACCCATCGTAGAATTGACAATGAGTAGAACACCATTGAAATTCGGAGGTGGGACTGTTGAGGGAGAAGAGGGGAATCTGGTGAAGGGAGAGGGTAGCCGTCGACTGGCACAAGTGGTTCTTCCTCATGCTTGCCGGAAAAATAGGCAGAAAGGGAGAAAACGAAAGGTGAGGCAACTGGGTGATGGCTGTTGGTTTGTGACTTCTACGGTCTGTTGGTGGGAGGATGACCGGAGAATGGAGAGAAATGAAGGGAGCAACGGCTGTTTTTCGGCGTTGGTGGTACGTCGGAAGCAATGGAGGGAAGGAGAGTCGTTTGGTGGCTATGCGGCAGAGAGGAGGACGGGGAGAGAGAAACAAAAGAGTCGAAGGGTAGTGATGGGTCTTGGTGTTCTCCGTCTATAAACGGTGAGGGAGAAGAGAGGGATGGTGGTGGGTGGCTCTGGCCGGAAG
>JACEIK010000561.1:273274-288702 GCA_018107945.1 Datura stramonium | reverse complement strand
AACTTTTAATTTTTATTTTAAAAATATAATCTAACTGTATATGTAACCAAAAAGTACACCTGTAATAATAGTATGATTAACAAAGATTGTCGTAATTACTGTACATTGTGACTTTTAGTTTTCATACTTATCTTTCGAAGCAGAATGGTAGTAGTAGTTTTAGTCTTTAAATACACTTATATGTGTACTGGTAATACATGAATTGTATTTCATAATAAATAACACTTACATTCCCGTAAAATGTAAACTTATAATACGGTCGTATTAGTTATACAATATTTAATTTTTACTAAGAGTTATTAAAATTCGTAACGGTAGCCAAATCCCACAGGTCATATAACTATTAATCAATAT
This sequence comes from Datura stramonium, assembly GCA_018107945.1. NCBI lineage: Eukaryota > Viridiplantae > Streptophyta > Magnoliopsida > Solanales > Solanaceae > Datura > Datura stramonium. The sequence continues at coordinate 288,348 of JACEIK010000561.1, read as the reverse complement.
ATAGAATTTAGTACTTCATATGAAAGGTTGTATAAAGCAATTTATATACCATGATTAGTTGGTTAATCTTCAAACCAAATGACCCCTTTTTTAAGGAATGATAAAACAAAAAAACAAAAAAGAATAGTTTGCTCAATCTCTCTTTCATGGTTGAGACTTGAGAAGAAAGGAGTAGTTTGAGGATTTTTTTATCTTTTCAAGGAACAATTTCTCTATTTTGAGCCAAAGACTAGAATGCTTCAATCCATTGTAGTTGCCAAAGGTGAGAAAATGAAAATGAGTGACAGTGAGCAAAACCCTTAATAACCATTTCTCTTGCGGATATTAGCAAAACACACTAGAACAAGCAATACTAATGTTTTTCCTGCTTTTCTATAAAAATCACTGTAATCATCTGAGAGAACACTCACTACATACAAGTTTTCATCATTACTGTCCAACTGCCAATTGGCTCTCTAATTTACATAAATCTAAAAAGTTAAAAAGAGAAACAGAAAAGTACCTAAAAGAATTCCTAAGAGAGAATTTAAAGCAAAGTTAACAAGTGGGGTAGGTTTTTTCCTGGGATTTCAACCTATTCTCTTTTCAACATGTTTCTCTCCTGTAAAACATTTACAGGAGGAAAGATTTATATACCGGCAGTTTGAATGCAACCATCTGCTGCAAATGGTGTGATAAATAGGCATCATCTCTTTGGAGCAAAAGAAATAGACCAACTCCACGGAAATTACATCTATCCTAATCTTCAAGTGGCACTTTGCTTAAGAGAACCATGTAGTTGTCAAATTCCAATCTCTAATCCACTGCAACAATCACAAGTCCCTTCTTGTTCTCGGAGTTGACACACCTGAGCGAGGCCTTTGAACTGGCTGACTTCCAGGGTCGTACTTCTGGGAAGCAAGATAGTTTAGGGCTGTAACCACGTCTGCTATGAGAGGTCGCATGTTGGGCTGCTCCTGGACGCACATTGCAGCTACTGCAAGAGCTTGATACAAGCCTCTAACTGGATACTGACCTTGAAGCACTGGATCAGCCATTTGTGAGAACTTTCTACGGTCTTTGAACAATGGTCGAGCCTGCAAATTTTGAAATGTAGCTCTGACGTATAAGTAGCTTGGCAAACCAAGAGCTCTGAACAAGAAGGCTCTTAACAATATAACTGATACGGAACTCTTCCTCACAATTGAGCAACAAACTATATGACATGATTTAGAGGACAATGAGCTAAATAATTTGTCATGCTGCGACACTTCGTGTAACAGCTAGCCGTCTCTCCTAAAAGGTTGCTAACAATCTAGAAGAGAAGCAAGAACTGGATGAAACTAAGCAGGTTGATATACAGTGCGCACACATGAAATTATCCAGAAGCAACTAACTGGGTTAGACACTTGAAAGTACAGCTATTTGAAAAAAGAAAAGGTTGATGACTTGATACCTATTGACATTGACAAAATAGCAGCCAAAAGGTTCTAATAATTTGTATAGAAGATTGCTTGTGTTTCATAGAGAATCATATTTTTTTTAGATTCTCTAGTTTTAGGTATACTACTTGTATACCGGAGTTGTTCCCAACATTTTAAACAATTATTTACCTTATCAACAACAACAACATACCCAGTTGTGATCTAACAGAGAACAGCTATAAATGCCCAGAAACCAAAGGACAAAACAATATATTCAAGTCCTGTTGAGCATTTGAGTGATTGATTCAGAAAGCAGGCACGAAAAATAATTGAGAAACCTTACAACATAATAAAAACTGCAACAGATTGGTTGTGCAACATAATAAGTATTCACCAACTAGTTGAAGATTCAGGAAAAGACACATAAACTTCACAGTTTAAGTTGTTCGCCCACACTGTTAGAACAAGTGACACCATAAAGCTAACACACTAACAGCAAAATCATTCTCTTACCCATGCAACCAGATTCTGCTCTCCAGCAGCTCTTGATGTGTCAATTGCCCTTCTACCAGTAATAATTTCTAGAAGAACTACTCCAAAACTATAAACATCAGATTTAAGTGTAAGCTGCCCCGTCATTGCATATTCTGGTGCACAATAACCATAGGTTCCCATGACTCTGGTGGAAACATGGGTCTTGTCGCCTACAGGACCCAACTTGGCCAACCCAAAATCAGATAGCTTGGGATTGTAATCTTCATCAAGCAAAATATTAGAACATTTTAAATCTCTGTATATAACAGGGGGATTCGCTTTATCATGCAAGTACTCCAGGCCCTTGGCAGCACCAGCAGCTATTTTCATTCTTGTATTCCAGTCTAGTCGTCTTTTGTCGGGTGAAAGCTCTGGATTATTTAACCAATTACATGATAGATTAGATGCCACAGCAAAGACACCATGGATATAATGAAACCAGTAAGAGAGCAATTAACGGAAAAGGAAAGACTTTATGAAAAATTTAATGAAAAACAAACTACCAATTTGGAATTGTAGATTTTGACATATCTATCACTTAAAGCATAAAGTGTAAAAAGAAAAAAAATTCTCTCTTCTCTCTCTTCTATAACGGCTCTATTTTGCTGCAACTAGCGACTGATAACCACGCTCCGCCATATGGATGCGCCGGAGGGCGTCCCACCGAAGCGTACTACATCCCAAATCAAGCCCCTAACAAGGGCAAACGCTAATACAGCTTCAACAGAAAGGAAATCCCCCTCATAAGCTGCATCCTTAACAGACCCTTCTTCTGTGACTTCTGATCGCAAGGAACAGTCGATTAAAGTGAGGACGACAACTCACAATAGCATGCATGCGGTGATATTTAAAACAAGGGACTACTACGGAGTCATGGAAAATCAGTTTTCAAAAGAGCAATTGGGGGAAGATTACAAAGACCTGACCTCAAATTGATGCTATCAAATCCAGATTCTCTGAAAAGTTCTCTCTTGAAGGAAGTGTGAAGATTGGAGGGTATGACAACTTTAATATTTCACTAATGATGAGGATTGTAGCATGATACTATTCAAAAGGATGATAGGGATCGAGGGCTTACAAATATGGCTGCAACGGACACCTAATTTCAAACCAGAGGAAGACCTTCCAATTATCTCAATCTGCGCACTTCTCCCAAGTTTGCCATTTCATATGCATAATTGAAATTGTAGTGAACAAATTGTGAAATATGTCGGAAAACCTCTAGAGCTAGATACAGCTACCAAAACTATGAATAGACCAAGCATGGCAAAAGTTCGAATAAAAATTGATCTTCTAAAACCTATGATTAATAGCGTCTGGATTGGGGATGAGGATGAGGATGAGGACTTCCCAATCAAAGGATATGTCCAAAAAATTGAGTATAAAAATATTCCTAAATATTGTAGGCACTGCAGAAGACCGGGACATAATAAGGCAAATTGCTGAGTTCTAAAAAGGAGGAGACAGGAGGAACAAAAGGAAATGAATTTTAAGGGAGAAAAGAGTAAGAGTCAAGATGGCAAAATCAATTAAAGAGGAAGTGCAAATTGAAAGGGGAAGGGAAAAACAAGTCAACAAGGAAGAGCAGAGAAACAAGAAGAGAAGACAAAGTGAACCTCCTAAGACCTTCTTCAAACCAACTGGTGCAATCTTTGGAATAGAAAAACTCTAGCGAGTCATGCTAAGACCAATATGACAAGGGCAATAATATATTGAAATAGTATATAAAATGAAAGCGAACTGGAGAAGGGATTAAGGGAACAAGGAGATACAACATAACAAGAGACCTGAAATGGACAATCAAGACTGTGTAATCACTGAACAGTTTGAATTCCAAGGTACTAGAATGGACTCTAATGTCAAAGCTGACCATATTGACATTAAGGAATCTTGACTCCTTTAAGGGAATGGAAAGAGGTAAAAGGAAAGAAGCAGAAAAAGAGATCTGAGACGATGAACAGTCAAAATGGAAAACAGAAACCTGAGAAGGAAGGGATATCACAGGAGCAGTCTGCCCCTATAACTTGGAATAGTTTTGATGAGCTTCTTAAAGAAATTGAGGCACACGAGAATGACCAAGACAAGCAGATAATAGTACAAGGAGACAAACAAGGGGAGGGTAACAAAGAAAGGAAGAAGATGATGAATGGGCAGAAACCAACTCTTCTGAGGATGAAACATCAGAAGACTCATCAGATGAAGAGGAAGGTGATTTGAATGAACTGGTTGGAGGCACTAGTTCAGAGAAAACAGGTGAATAAATTGAAAACAACATGAATAACCAAGACCTGGTAAAAAAAGGGGAACAAGAAGATGAAATGTCAGAGCTTCTCCCATTACAAGGGGGTAAAAACTGAATTGTCAAAAACCTTATACCAATGTTATCAATGATCAATATTCTTAATGGAATATGAGAGATATGAAGTCCCAAGCCTCCACTGAAAGGCTCAATTATATTATTAAACATCATAACATATCTTTGGTGGTACTTCAAGAACCTTTTGTAAAGGAATCCAAAATAGAGAGTTACAAACTCACTCTTGGTATGCAAGGTTGTTTTGCCAACTATAGCAACAAAATTTGGATCTTTTGGGGAGCTAATTTGAATTGTTCAATTTTGCTAGTGAAGATCAACTTGTGACTTGCAAAGTCAAGAACAATATTGATGATAAACATTGCTTTATTTCAGTAGTATATGGAAAATCAAAGGCCACAGGTAGAGAAGACTTATGGGGTTACATGAGGGCTTTGTGATCTTCTATGGACTCTCCATGGGCAGTGTGTGCAAATTTTAACAGTATTCTATCTATGGATGAGAAATTGGGAGGAAAACCTCAAGGTTGAACAAGAAATTGCCATTAATGGAATGCTTACAAGACTGTGGGTTAAATGATATTGGTTTCTCTGGAAATAAATACACTTGGTGTAATGAGAGGAAAGAGGAGATAGTTTGGAAAAGACTTGACTGAATGATGGTTAATGACAGTTGGAATGAACATTTCAACTATTGTAATGTGGTACATCTTCCTAGAGTTAACTCAGACCATTGCCCCCTTCTCATTTCTTTGGGAGAACCATAGTACCCACATCAGATACTTCAAATTTTTTAATTTCTTGGTGGAACATGAAGGTTTCCTAAGTGTGGTTCAACAGAATTGGACATCCTATATAGAAGGCAATATCTTTTGAAAGATCCAACAAAAACTTAGAACACTGGAAAGGCTCTTAGTTCATGGTCTAAAAAGACCGTAGGAGATATCTTCATCAATGTTCTACAATTGGAAGCTAAGCTGGTACAGGCTGAAGAGAAATATTTCAAGTCCATCCAAGTTGTACAGGATGACGTTCCATAAAGCTAAGGCTGAGCTGATTGTGCAGCATAAACAGGTGGATTCCTTTTGGAGACAAAAAGCCAAACTCAAATGCAACACGAGGGTGATGAGAATACTAAATTCTTTCACTTTGTGGTAAGAGGTAGAAGAAGTTTCCTCAGCATTAACAAAATTCATCGGGATGATGTGTGGATTGAAGGTGAAGACAATATTGGGTCAGCAGCTACTGATTTTCTATTAGAAGCTATTCATTGGTAACTCTGGAGATATTGGTAAGGGTATCCTAGAAAATATCCCAAAAACTGTGATAGAAATTGATAATGCTAGTCTTATGCATGTTTTTCCCACTATGCTAGAGGTTAAAGAGGCAATCTTTAGTATCTATCCCAACATTGCTCCAGGACCTGATGGTTTCAGCAGTATGTTCTTCCAGAAGGATTGGGATATTATCAATGAAGATATTCTTGCTATGGTTAAAGCTGTTTTTAAGTGGTAAACAGATGCCCATATTCTTTACTAGCATCTGTTTAATCTTAATTCCCAAGGTGGAATCCCCTCAAAGTTTCTCAGACTTTAGACCTATTAGCCTCAGCAATGTGACTCGGAAGATCGTCTCTAAAATAATGAACAGCAAAAAGTTCATGATCATTCCAAGAATATTTTCTCCTAATCAAAGTGGATTTGTGAAAGAAAGAGCCATCGGTGAAAATGTCCTTGCTCAGGAAATCATTGATGGTATGAAGATGAATAACAAAAGTGGCAATGTGGTCTTCAAAATAGATATGAAACAAGGCATATGACAAGATGTCTTGGTAATTCATCTGTATTGTAACGAGGAATATGGGATTCAGTGAAGAGTGGTATATTGTTGTCATTAATGGTAAAAGATATGGACTTTTTCAATCCCAAAGAGGAGTCAAACAAGAGGATCCCATATCACTCTCCCTCTTCATCATAGTTGCTGAAGTATTATCTAATCTACTCAATAACCTTTACAATGATCCTAAGTTTATTGGCTTTTATATGCAAGCTAATGGACCTAGGATTAATCATCTTTCATAAGCTGATGACCTTATTATCTTTTGTGCATGAAAATCACAGACCTTGAAGTTGGTCGTGGGATGCTTAAATAGATATGAAGAGAACTCTGGACAGCTTACCAACAAGGATAAGAGCTGCTTTATAATGAATGAGAATATTTCTACTAATAGAAAATTAATATTGTATCTCATATTTTGCAGGTACCAAGGAAGGAATTTCCCATTAACTATTTGGGATGTCCTTTATTTCATGGGAGGAAGAGAATCTATTACTTCGCAGATGCTGTCACAGAGATCCTTAAAAGACTAGGATCATGGCACTGCAAAATACTGTCCAGTGGTGGAAAGATCATTTTTATAAAACATGTTCTATCTACAATGCCAGTATATCTTCTTTCAATATGTCAATCCCCCAAGACCATTGCGCAATAGATGGAGAAGATACTTGCTAACTTCTTTTGGGGCAACATAGAAGGAAGGAATAATCATTATTGGGTGGCTTGGCACAAGCTTAGAAAACCAACTTCAAAAGGGGGTATTAGAATTAGATCACTGCAGGAGATGGCTGACAGTTTAGGAGCAAAGTTATGGTGGCAGTTCAGAACCAAATATTCCTTATGGTCAGACTTATTGAAAAGCAAGTATACTAGAAGAGTTCAACCAGTTGCTAGGAAATGGAATTATACTCAATCTCATAATTGGAGAAGGTTGATGGAAATTAGAGACAAAATGAAGCATTTAATATAATGGAAGCTCCAACTTTTGCTGGGATAACTGGACGGGAAAAGGAAGGATAGCAAATTTTGGTGAAGCATCAACATCTCTTAAAGGACAGGTTGCAGATTATTTTATTTATGGTGGATGGGATATGGATAAGCTCAAAAGGGTGCTTCCTCTTAATATGGTTATTCTCATAAATGGGATTACCCTTAAATCTCCTGATCTGGCTGACCAACCTATTTGGATCCCAAGTGCAGATGGAAATTTTCTTGTAAATCTGCATGGAACAGTATCAGAGAGCACCACAACATTTCTTACACCAACAAGATCACTTGGTCCATAATCATTCCACTCAAAGTATCCTTTTTCACTTGAAAACTTCTCAATCAAAAACTTTCAGTTGATCTCAATATGAAAAGGTTGGTATTAACCTACCTCTATGTGTTCTTGTTGTTGTGATCCTCAGCAAGAAGATCAGGAATATCTATTTCTTGGAAGCATGACAGGCCAGAAAGTATGGACATACTTCAATAATTTATTTGGTATCCAAATCAATAATAGGGTAAGAAATGTGATGGGTGGATGAACAAAGGGGGAAATCCAATCCTTAATCTGAGCCTACAAATCCTTCCTAGTATCATCCTAAGGAATATCTGGAAAGCAAGATGGAAAAGCAGATTTGACAACATTCCTACGAGAGACAACAAAATCATTTATCAAATATGACAGGACCTGACAGTGACGGCTCATAAGCAACTTCCTCAAATTACTCCTCATATTTGCGGGGAGCTATTTCTAAAGCTACTAGACCACTCTGCATACCAAGAATCTGTTCTTACTATTAAGTAGCTACTCCCCAAGATTGGTGTCTTCAAGCTGAATGTTGATGGATGCCCTAAAGGTAATCTGAGGCCAAGTGGGGTAGGTGGAATAATCAGAAATGATCAACGTCATATGGTCTATGCATTTGCAATGTCACTGGGAAATATGTCAAATAATACGGGTGAAGCTCTGGCTCTTAAAAAGGGGATAGATTTGTGTCTCTGTAAAGAGATTAAAAAAGTAGAGGTGGAAAGTGACTCCAAATTACTTATTCAATGGATTAAGGATATCCATGACCATCCTTGGAGTCTATGGGATATCATTGAAGATATTCAAAGACAGATGGCTAAGTTTGATACTTGGAGTATTCCGAACTACTTTATAGAAGGCAATAACATTGCGGATGCCTTAGCAAACTGGGGATTGGACTGTAGAGAAAAGGTTTTGATTAATTATAGCAATAGACTTCCTAAATATGTTAAAGGAGAAATGAGGATGGACAAGTATCAATTTCCCTCATTTAGCAGGAAGACTTAGGAACTCTATTACCATTGAGAGATGTTTGTACATATTTTATAATTTTTTTTTGAAATTGGTAACTTTGTATATATATCTTTGCACAAAAAAAGCAGAACATGGGTAGAACTGCATCCTATTTACAACAATCTACTGAGTCCTATGATCTTTACATCTATAATGTGTCTAAAACATCACCTATAGAGACAGGATCATTAGCCTAGAACTGATTACACCAAAAACACAAAAGTAGTATGCAATTCAGCTTTATCTGTTGCATATTGTTCTCTAGATTTTCAAAGCACCTAGAGCTCCTTTCCCTCCACATGGTCCATCAGATGCTAGCAGGGATCATTCTCCACTTGTTCTTGTCCTTAGTCTGTGTGCCTGCCTCTTCCCAACTTTTGATGGCCTCTGTGATTCTCCCAGGCATGGTCCAAGAAATTCCTTTGAGATTCAAGAATATTCTCCATAGTTGTCCAGTGCTTTTGCAACGTAGGAAAAGGTGGTTCACTGTTTCTTCTTCCTCTCCACAGAAGAAGCACCTAGAGCATAGGGTGGTACCCCTTTTCATAAGATTCTCCTGAGTAAGTACAACCTCTTTGGCCAATAACCATACAAAACAAGCTACCTTATGACGTACTTTTGTTCTCCAAATGTTTTTCCATGGCCAAGTAGTTTCCTGCTAGTGAGGTTGGTTCATTCTCTTGTAGGCTTTGCTGACTTTGAGGGTCCCTTTACCTTTGTCCTGCCATTCAAGTTTATCCTCTATTTGATGTTGACAGCCACTGAGTTGTTCCATTGTTTTAAGAAACTCAGACACTCTTTGTAGCTCCCAATCATAGTCCTGTCTTCTGAAGGTGAGATTCCATCCATTCTGTGTCCATAGGTATGCTATGGTAGCTTGTTGATGTTGGATAATATTGTGGATGTTTGGGAATATAGTTTCTAGAACCCCATAGTCAAACCACTTGTCTTTCCAGAACCTGGTCCTCTCTCCATTGTGCACCTTGATCTTATTGTATTGCTTGAGTTCTTCCCATAGGCCTCTTATTGATCTCCATAAATTCATTCCATATGGAGTTTTAACTTCCTTTATCATCCATTTGTCTTCCTCTTCATATTTTGCTTTGATAACCTTCTCCCACAGAAGGTCATTGCCATTAGCATATTTCCATAGTCATTTCATCCTGAGTGCCTTGTTGTGGTTTTTCAAGTTTTTGATTCCCAGACCCCCATATTTCTTGTCCGGTGTCAGTGCATCCCACTTGACTAGATTGTATCCCTTTCTGTCTTTGTTTCCTTGCCATAAAAATTTTCTTCTGATTTTGTCAAGTCTGTTGATCACCCCTCCTAGAATTGGAAAGAGTGACATCATATATGTTGGTAATGCATCCAAAACTGAGTTGATAAGTGTCACCCTACCCCCTAGTGACAAGTATTGTCCTTTCCATGTGGCCAACTTCTTTTCACACTTTCCTACTACTCCATTCCAGATCTCTGTTGATTTGGACTTGGCACCTAGAGACATACCAAGGTATGTTGTCGGAAGAGCTCCAACCTCCCCCCTTAATATAACACTTAACTCCTCCATGTTAGGCACACTGTTCTGGATTAAAGAGAACTCTTTCTCCAATTAACATGTAGGCCTGATATGCCTTCAAATAGCACTAGGATGACTCTGAGGTATTTCAATTGTTCTTCTTCAGCTCCACATAAAATGAGTGTGTCATCTGCATACTGTAAATGAGTGATTTCCAAGCTTTCCTGTCCTTCCTTGGCCACCTCAAACCCTTTTATCCATTCCCTGTTGTTGGCCACCTTGATCATGTTGTTCAAGCCCTCTATTGCTAACAAGAATAGAAATGGAGATAAAGGATCCCCTTGTCTGATTCCCTTTTGAGCTTTAAAAAAGCCAGCTGGTGTGCCATTTACAAGCACTGAGAAACATACTGTTGAAATGCAATGCCTCATCCACTGTATCCATACCTGCCCAAATCCCATCTTCTCCAGAATGCCCAGCAAGAAGTTTCAATTGACATTGTCATAGGCCTTTTCTATATCTAGTTTGCAGAGGACACCAACTTTTCCTTGCTTCATTCTAGCACCCATTGCCTCATTGGCAATAAGGACAGCATCCATGATTTGTCTACCTTTGATAAATGTCATCTGCTATGAGTCTACCAGCCTTGCCATTACCCCTTTTAATCTTTCTGTTAGGACTTCGGAGATTATCTTGTAGACACTACCAATCAGACTTAGGTTTGAAGTCTCTCAACTTTGCAGCTCCTTTCTTCTTTGGTATGAGGGCAATGAAAGTTGCATTGAAACTTCTTTCAAATTTACCTAGCTCAAAAAAACATTGAAAGGTATTCATGATGTCCTGCTTTACCACCTCCCAACATTTTATGAAGAATCCCATGGTGAAGCCATCAGGTCTTGGAGCTTTATACATTGCACATATTTTTATGCCTCTGAGCACCTCTTCTTCCTCAAATCTTCTTTGTAAATATTCCTTCTCTTCTGATGATCACACTGGACAGTTTGGACATTGGGTTGAAGGCCTCCACTGCATTTGTTTTGTGTACAGTGACTGGTAGAATTCCACTATCTCCCCTTAATTCTTCTTGTATCCTTAATGATTTCCCCTTTGACATTTAGCTAATCAATATTATCATATCTTTTGTGAGCATTTGCAATCTTTTGAAAGAACTTTGTATTTCTATCCTCCTCTTTAAGCCAAGTGGCCCTTGATCTTTGCCCCCACCCAATTTCTTCTTTCTTGATCAGCTCCTCGTATTGTAAGAGCAGTTCTCCCTTCTTGATGATTTCATCTTCTGTCAACATCCTACACATATTTTATAAGTTTGATGTCCCTTGATAGCTTTGTCTGGCTAGATGAGGTTTTAAGTCCCTCATAATGCCATGTATATTTTTGGGAGCTGAGTAGATATCCTGCTTATCCCACGGGTTGTAGCTTAGGTACATGGTGATAGTTTACCCTGTTATTTTGTATAACTGTATTCTCTCTCTATATATACATATATATATATATGTGCACACACACACACACGTATATGTGTAAATGTATATACGTATATATATATAGTGTGCGCGCGCTTCCATTTTCTAGAAATAGAAATAGAGGAGATTTTAAAAAAAAAGATATTTGGATTTGTATGCCACAATTGAAAGCACAAGTAATATTTTTCATTAGCTCAACAAGCATCTGGAAATTGCTCGGGAATACAAAAGATTAGCTTTCAAGTCCTGTCAGATGCTAGTAGGTGTGTTTTGCCCTTCATTTAATAAATTTTCATTATTATTGCTATTGAAAAGTCCCATCAGATACTAATTCGTATAGAAAGGACGCTATGCAATATCTTTTATGGATCAGCAAGATTTGATGTCAATCTCTTGGATTACTTAGGACTTCACAAACTGATCAAAACTTTCTTCAAATAAATTCCAGATGAACTCCAGTAGTCATGTCATTATCACCTTCTTTGGGTGAATAATGACCTAAGATAGAAGTTGCAGTATTGCTATTTTAGTCTTAAGAATAGGAAAGTTTTTGTTAAGTTGAACAAGATCCAGAATATGCTAGCATTAATTAATTATTCCTCTTATACATACCATGTAGATGGTCTTCCAGTGATCCTAATGCCATGAACTCGTAAACTAGAAGTCTCTGATCTCCATCAGCACAATATCCAATCAAGTTGACAAGGTGTGGATGGTGAAGTAAGCTTAACATCAGGACCTCAACAAGGAATTCCCTATTTCCTTGCAATCCATTTTGGTCGAGTTGCTTGATGGCCACGACCTACATAAGAAAGCACTTTCAGGCCTCATAAACAATCTAAAGAGTACGAGCAATATTAAATTGACAAAACAGAAGTATTCTTCTATTGATTGATTGAGCACAGTATGGAGAAATCTAAAAGTAAATGACCCTGTGGCACATGGAACACATTAGGTGGATGGCCTTGTTTTTATCTTGAAGCTGGCAGCTCTATTATCTACTCCCACTAACAGTATAGAAGTATAGACAAAAGTTAGTTATGTAGAGAGAAAACATTCAAAGGTGGCAAAACTAATATGTTAGACCCAAGTCGTGCATCTACAACTTCTGCAGTTGATCTAAGAGTTCTTGCTAACAGCATCATAAGAGCCACAAAGTTGCAGAATATTCTTCATTTAAATGAGAAAAGGACTAGAGGGAGGGGAATTTCATGAAAAAGACAGTGCAGGTAAGGAAGCTGTTCAATCAAATCACCACTGCCGAGGAACAGGGAGACAAGCCGTTGCGGCACAACACTATAAAGGTGTAAACCTCAGGAGGCTAAACACTAAGATGCAAATCATTAAGGTTTCTCGACCTCAAAGTCATCGGGAATGGGATAGCGCACCGTTCACCATTATATTTCAATGATGTTTGCAGTATTAGGTGTTGCAGGGACTTTTGGTGCGAACAAGAAGCTCTCCAGCAATAGTACTCATATCCATCTCCACAAATTAACTATGCTCTATTTTCATTTTTATTTTTTTGATCAGGTAAAGTTAACTATGCTCTATTTAAAAGTGGGATCAATAATAACAACTTTTCAATTGTTGAACTTGGTCTAGATTTTAAAGAGTGAGGAGTGGTAAAGTTAGTGCAGAAGGCAGCCAAGAAAAGAAGCAGATTGCCTGTATCATCTCATGAGACTTAACCCTGGAAGCAGTTAAGAGGCTTAAGCAGACACAACAACATGGTGTTTGTTAGCATAAAGCCAGTAGGACACTGCACTGAGTCAAGTCCATACTCGGTCTTCTTCATTGTCGCTGTGACCAAGCTGCTTCTTGTTTCTTCTTTAAAATTGCTGCTATTTAATGAACAAAAGGTGCACACTGAAATAACTTCTCCTTAAGCTGAATTCTTAAGATATTCAGATGATAACAAGAGACTAGGCAAAACCTTGAGGTGGAATTGCACTATGATCATTTAAAATCTTCTATTAGCGCAGAGCTTTGATGAGGGTGCCGATTCCCTTGGTTTATGTTTTATTAAAGTTTCTTCATAGTCGGCCTATAAATGAGAACAATTAAAAGGCTCTAGTAGGTATGAGAACAATTAAAAGGCTCTAGCTCTATATCAAGCACCTGAAATGAGATTACGATCTTTAGACTGCCGGAGTGACTGGTTTCACAATATTTAAGCTAAACCGCAGTTGAATAAAATCTTGCACCATCACCCCAAATTAAAAACAGAAGATCAAAACCTACTGTACATAGAGTGAGATTCATCCTGCGGATGAGTAATCAATGAATTAACTGTCTTCTAAACTCTTTCACCATTCCAAAAAGCTCTGCACTTTCCTCTCCAAAAGGAATAAAGAAAGAAACAATACAGCATGAAATGGAGAGAATGCCAACTCAAAATTAACGAATAAGAACAAAAAGAGTTCCAATACATTGATTATAAAAGGCAAGTTACAGTTTTATTTCCAATTTATGAGCTAGACCAACCTGATTGGTTCTCTCTAACCGCCCTTTATATACTCTACCAAAGCCTCCCTCTCCCAAGAGACAATCAGCCCTAAAATTTTTGGTTGCAGTAGCTAATTCGCGAAATGTAAACGTATGTGCCGCTATATGTCCTGATCCACCATTTCTAGAGCTGTCCTTTTCATCCACTGAAGTATTTACCTTCAATTTTCCTGAAACAAGAAAGAGAAAATTGTTAGTTTTTTTCTGAAATGTGAATGTATGGTAGGCCAATGTAACCTCCAAGCAACATCCCATGGCTGACAGAAATATGTTCTTCCCCCACTAACCATTCATAAGCTTTAGGAGACGGAAAATAAAACAAACAGCAGTGGGGTGCTTCCGCATTCATACATAAAAGTGAAATGCCTGTCAGCAGTAATACTATATTGTGCTTAATTAATTAATGCTGTCCATCAACATGGATAAACAGTAAGAAAATTTTCTACTAAATATAACAGGTGCAATGATACTACATTTTTCACTAATTTGACAAAATCTAGTAAAGCAAAACTGAAAAATCCCAATGTTAACAGTAGTGGTTGAGAAAAAGAAACATGATCCATTTCTTGCAGAGAAATATTCTAATAGAGCTTAACTGGCCCTAGTCTTGATGTGTTATTCAATTTCATCTGGCACGATAGCTACAACCACTCTAGTACAGAAAACTTAACAGAACATTGAGCAACATTACTCAAGGGTTACAAGTCAGCATGCTGAGAAAGTTGACTTCGTGTGCAAGAAGACAGACGAAATTATTAAGTGGAAAAGCAGCCAAAAGTAGAGACACCTTGCATTTAACCAAACATATTATTTATATACAGTATTATGTCAATATTTTCCTTCAGTTCAATTGCTGCATAAACTGAGACCACAGAAACAAAAAGTTGATAGGATAAAGCTTAGTCGCTTTCTACTGCAATTTAGACCGAAATCACTTAACTATCAGTAATAAGTTTAATAGAAAATTGTTTGGATCTTATAGGTTAAGAAAAGATTTAAAATCCCAACCTCAACAAAGGTAATGGAATGGAACATGGCATCTCAAAGTCATAACATACTATTATATAAACAGAAGTCACAAAATTTACAAGAAGAAAAACAATCATAGCTGTGATTAAGGTATTTTTGCCATGTATGAGGAGGTGCAAGAAAAAGGCAACTAAAAGATTATACAG
>JACEIK010000561.1:250277-270898 GCA_018107945.1 Datura stramonium | reverse complement strand
CTATTCTTTTGTTTATAAAGTAAGTTATTTTTTAAATAACAAATAATTTATTTTATATTTTTAAATTCAAAATAAACTATCTTAAGTTTTATATATCAAAGTTTAATTCAAAATAAATCATTCTAACGTTGACCGATTTTAAAATTGGGTGTAACTTTGTATATTGATTAACAATTTATGAGATAGCATTCTTATTTTTTAAAATTAAGTTATAAAATTTCAATCAAACTAAAGAATCGATATCCTAAAATTGAAAATTGAATCGAATATCAAAATTTTAAAATAAGTTAAAGCGAAACTGAATCCAAAAACTTAAAAAACTAAAATTAAAAAAATCATATTAGTTTAATTCAATTCAATTTTTTTAACTTTTTAATATTTATGTCCATCCTTAATTCATACTCGAGAATATTTGCTTAGGAAAATACATTACATCACATTTTTATATACAATCTAGAATTTGAGGAATGCTTTTAACTTTTCCATTGTCATTTCCAACAAATTTACAGATTCTATACTTCGTCTTTTTTTCCCTCTAAAATCAATTTCACAACTTTATTTCACTTCACAATTAGGGGCAGCATAAATATTAAAAAATAGAAAATAATCGAATCAGATNTAGAAAATAATCGAATCAGATTGAATTAATTTGGTTCTATAATTTTGATTTTACTTATTTTAAAATTTTAATCTTCGGTTCGATTATCAATTTTAGGATCGACTTAACTGAAATTTTATACTTAATTTCAAAAAAAAAATAAAAAAAATACTACACTTGAGGCCTAAAAACTTCTAATCAACTTACAAAGTTACAAGTTTTTGCACGGACTGCCTTTATTTTAAGGTGTCCTTTAATTTTTATCCCTCAAATTAGTGGTCTTTAATTTTTTTACTCTTACAGCTCATTTAATAAAAATTTAATGTTCAAAATATCCTTAATTATGACTTAGATTTCATTAGGCAAACCTTTTTAGAGAATATTTGCCTGAAACATAAATTAATAGCCTGTTTGGTGAAACTTCTGGGAGGCTAAAAGTGCTTGTTTTTAAAAAATGAGGTGTTTGAGAGAAAATAAGTGTTTTTAGGTAGTAACAAAAATTGTTTTTTCAAAAGCTAAAAAAGTAACTTCTCCCCAAAAGCACTTATTTGAAAAACACTTTTATGAAAAATACACTTAGAAGAACTTTTCAAAAGTTTGACCAAACAATAATTGCTGCTCAAAAGTTCTTTTAAAATTTATTGGTCAAACACAAACTTCTTCTCATCAAAAGTAGTTTTTGAAAAAAGCACTTCTCAAAATAAACTGATTTGAGAAGTTTGGCCAAATAGACTATAAGTGTTATTAATTCGCAAGCACACCTTGACCGTTAATATTTTTTTTAAAAAAATCATCAGGCATATATTAGCCCTAGAACACAAGTTAATACTGCTAAACTTATGTGCAAGACACAAATTCATAATTCATGCTGTTGAATTTATACATTAGGTACAAATTTATTCATGCTGTTGAATTTATGCCTCAGACACAAATTTATGTTGTTGAACGTATGCCCCAAGGCACAAATTCATTCATATTGCTGAATTTATGGCACATGCACAAATTCATTCATGCTGTTGAACTTGTGTCATACTTCTAAACTTATGGCCTTGATACATAAACTGTGTGAATTTACACCATGAGGCATAACTTGTGCCAAAACTTATATCTTGCGATTATTTTTCTTTTATTGTTAGAGGTATTTTTGACTATTTTTTTATTACTTAAAGTGTCAAAAGACAAAATTTAAAGACTATAAATTTGAGAGACAAAAATTAAAGACCACTTCAAAATGAAGGCATTCATGTGTATGACCCACAAAGTTACACCCAATTCCAAATCTCATTGTCACGACCCAAGTAGCCGTAATTGACATGTACACTAATTCTCCTGGTGGGCAAACCGTCATGTCCCAACTAATTCATTCAGTACAACATTTATACTATTGAAATAAGCACTCATATGTCAAATAGAGGAAATCTCGTAATGATGAAAGAAAATACTCACAAAATCTATATATTACATCCCTAGAAACTGAAAGTCATTATACAAAGACTCTAGCTAAAGCTTGTCTATGCACAGTGGGAAAAGTAAAATAAAACATAAGTCAATGTCTGGAACAATAGACATCTACTAAAGAGGATCTGCAGCAGCCTGGTAGAAAATCAGCTCACTGTCAGATCGAGTTGTCACTGTCCGCTAAAGATAGGGTCGAGAAGAACTTTCTGGGTTACAGTCTGCACTCAGAAAATAAGTATAGGAGTAGCATCAGTACAAACACTATGTACTGGTAGGCATCATTGGATGACCTTAAATAATAACATGTATATATGTAAATTAAATAACATACAACCACTGAAACAGATAATCACCAAGCAACATGACTTCTAAAATAATTCAGGTCAAGGTTAAAAGTTGGTTTGCTCACTGGATTAGACCTTGCTGCAGCGGTGACTGGACAACGGCAGCAGTCTCGCTACAATGATAAAGGTACCGCTGCAATAGTACGACGTAGGTAGTAACTCAACCAAGTTAATAACCCTTCACGTCCCAAAATACCCCCTAAACGTGATTGACACCCGCTAACACCACCCGCCAGGTGAACCTATTTTTCCATACACTTAACATTTTCTATAAGCACTGAAATAAAATATGTGCAACTCCAAACGCATCAATAGTCATAACAATGAAATTATTATCCAACCAAAAATCAAATTTCAATTTATAAGAAAACAAACGGCTGTTAAAGGAATATATCTTTAGCCTAAATCTCACACTAAGACCATGAAGCATTTAATAGAGTTACATGAGTTTAGTTGTCGGGCATGAAACCTCAAGAAATAAAATATATAAAGAGTATATAAAGCCGAAACGATAGCCTCCACGAATCAATGTGAAGGCTCACCTCAGCAACAGAATCTACGCGAACGGACTAGTCAACCACTAGTCTCATATCCTGTAATAGTATCTGCATAGACACGCAAGTAAGGAGTGAGATATTTATAAATATAACTTAGTAAGATCCTTGACCCGTCACTTTAATACCCCTGTAACAAGTGTTAAAAAAATGCAACCACAACAAGCACAAAAATAATATGCACAATAGTATATTTTCAAAATATAATACTCAATAAAGTCCAAACAAATAATCAACAAAATCACTATATATATAGATATATATCTCAACACAACTCACACTCAGGACTTGCCAAACAGCAGTGAAACAGATCAACCTAACACCTCGACTAACCCTCGGCAACATATATAATGCCACAATAGTATACTACGGCAGCGAGTACAAGGCCTCTAACATGCTAAGGTAGTGCATGTATGTCCCTACTAACTATATCACGGCAGTGAAGGAAGGATATCTAATGCCCTAACACCATGGTATGAGACCACGCCACACCACAGATCACTTATGAAATAATTTTTAAAAAAATATTTTTCTCAATATAACATATATGTAGTTGGTCAAAGACCATCGACTCTGCCAAGTATACGCTTGTCCCAACACATGGACCAAGTAGACAAAATACAATTCTTAAAACAGGTTTGAAAAGCAAGCACCAAAGCTTAAAGTCTCACTTATCTCGAATTCATAACTCTAAGCACACTTTCCAATAATTCAAAACTATGCCCTCGAATCTTCGATCACCTCAAACTATACAAAAATAGGTTTAGAATGGTAAAAAATCTTTCGGTAGATGTTTTTCTTAATTTTTAACAAAAGTCAAATTCATAGTTAAAGGTTTGACCGAAAAAGTCAACTCTAATCAATGGGGCAGAATTTTCAAATTATGAACACCAACAAATTCTCCTCGATGAGAGGGTTCTAGAACATTAATAAAAATTGAATTCTCATAATGTTTGCCCTTTCAAATTGATGATTTGGATTAAAGAACTCTAGGGCGAAACTTTCTCAATTCTTCAAAATTTCTCCATGTTTCTACCTTATAAATTTCTTATAACTACATAATAAACCCAAATAAAAGATTTGTATCATTACCTTGATGCTTTTGATCGAAAATCCTTATTTTTCTCTCATCCTTTCTTCCTTTTTCTCTTCCTTTATTCTCTCCTCTTCTACGTTTTTTTTTCTTTCAGCGTTATGTTTTTTTTCTACTGCATTCTACAACTTCTCTAACAGAATTATTATTATTATTATTATTTAGCTCAATTGGGATTTGGCCCTTATTATTAATACTATTACTATGATTAATTTTAAGTTCATAGCCTTCTTTTCTTTTACTGCTTAATTACTAAATAACCTTTATTAAATTAGGGTTATTACATAACCTTAGGTTCTCAAATAACAAATTATCAACAATCAGTTCAACTCAATATAGGTTTTTATATAACAGATTCCTCAACAGTCAATTCATCAACCCATCACAAGTGGTATATAACTATACAAGTATAATAATGAGATATGGACAGGTACCATAAAATCGTAATCCACATGTAAACCACATAAGTAAGGATCCCTTTCTCAAACAGTTCTCATATTTTCGAATTAATCTAGCCTCTTCCAGCCCTTTCTTCGGTATTATATGGTGTTGGGCACACATCTCCATCACATCACTATATAGCACACATCACTAGAAGTCACGGTACACATATGCTAGAGGGTCTTATTTCTTCCCTTCCAGTCATGACCTGCAGAGGACTCTAGAAATTCATGTATTATACCGGCGTGGTACCCACTCCCACTTATCTGCTCGTTTGGATACTCCCCTCGTACATGATCCACTTACATCGTAATCACTTGCCTGGACTCTCGCCTCGGGCATGAGCCACTCATCTCAAGATAAATATATTGTCCACTTTCATTCTCTTATTTCATATGTTATCAATTGGTCAATTTGTATGACCGCTTAGAGGTATCAAATTACTTTCACCAACTTAGTTATACTTACTAAAATTTAGCAACTCACAATTGAAAAAACATATTAAGCATCACAATGCACCTCGAATTCACAACAATCTTTACTAACATTCATAATCTCAGAGTTCATTTTACAAGCATATTTAGCACATTACATCACTAGCAACAATTAGTGTCCGAAGACCAACTAAGCATGTTGTCAATCCACAATATATACAAATCATTATATGAAGTATAACTCCTTTTAAATTATAACCTACCTTGATTATAAAATTGGAAAATACAGCTACTCCGCGGGAGCCTTGCCTTTTTATAGTGCCTCCGAACATTCAAAATTTATAAACAAACATTCAATTATCTAACTCTTCATTCGGGGCCTAGAAATTCGATTCCACCCCATTCTACCCAATATCATGGTCAAATTCAATATCCCAATAGTCAATTTATCACGTTTTATCCCCACATAAGTCATTCCAACTTATTTTAAGAAGTTTTTGCTCCTAAAACCCCATTTAATCAGTTCTAATGCAAAAAGGTCCCATCTTTATCGAGTTCTAGGTCTCAAGCCATTATAAAATCGATATTCTATAGTCACATTCCTCCTATAAAGTGTTAATTACCCACTTTTAGGCCTAGGAATCAACATCCAACCATTCTTATTCAAGTCTCCCTAGTTTCACAACCTAGGATTTTTAACTTAGAGACACACCATCTAGGACCACCTATTGATTCTAGGGTTTAGGGAATCTAAAGCAAAGAAAAACTAGTTAGGAAACTCATATTGGGAATAACAACTGCCTCAGATTCTGGAAAATCACCCTAACCCTTTTCAGTTTTCGTACCTTAGAATAATAGAGTGGAAACCCCAAAATTCTAACTTAAACTATCACATTGCCCCCCTCCATCATCCGCTGCAGTAGTCCATTTTCTACTATAGGGACCCGCTATGGTGACCAGAGCCTCGCCACATCGGACCCGATGTTTTTTTCTCTACCGCTACGACGGACCTCCATCTGTCATGACAGTTTCATTGCAGCAGAACTCTCAACGCTGCAGCGGTCTCCGCTAACCAGTGCTCGGATAATCCTGCATATTTTCCATCCCCCAAACACAAGTCTTTTAATCAACTTCCCCAAACTTTTTCATCTCGCACTTAGACTATCACGACCCAAGCATAGACCCCAGATCGAGACACGGGACCTAGAACCATGAATGACTCCAAGATAACCCATGGTATATACGTAGCATGAATAAGAACATAACTAAAGAGGAAAAGAATCATAAACATGGATAAGCGGAAATAAACTAGAAATCAACATAAGTGGAAGTCTGCATAAACATAAGAGCATAAGCGTATACACGAGTAAACAATGCTGAACCATCTAGTATATAACTGCCTGAAAGCCTCTAAACATAAGATGAGCTGATGGGACAACACCCTCCTACTAGATTGCTAAGTTTGGAACTAAATGACATAAGCAAACGAGATATAATCAAAACTGTCGTCATCAGATCATGAAGACTCACCAAAATGGGAGCTGAACTAGACTGACGCGGGAGTGAGCTAACGTCGAGAATAAGACTGATCGCCCCAACCTATATCATGAGATGATATAGCATAGAGTATGTGGTCAGTACTTTGAATGTACTGAGTATGTAGAGAAAGTAAAACATGCTAGTAAAATGATTGTCTGAAATCATGAATATAAAATAAGATAGAACATGAGAATAAGGACAACATGCTAAAAGCCATATCTCGAAAATAGCATAATCATGAGATATTCATCATAAGCTGAACATAATAACCCAAGGTTTAGAAATAGAAATCATATAGTGTACCATACTTGAAACCATACATGAAAACTCATAAACTGTTCAATAGGTCAACTATGCTATAAAACATAATATCATAAGACATGAACATGAGTAACTTAAAACCTGAGGAACAATGGGAGACTTCATCATAATTGACACCATCACGATAGAGCTTACGTGATGCCCTAACTATCTCACTCAAGTGGGCAGAGCCGCCCTAAGCCTTGCCAAGACAAAGAATAATTAAGGTGTGATATCACGGGTATGCCCTTGGGTGGGGAAAACAATCTCTTGAGAGGTCCCAAATATGAATATGTACCTATGGTGGCGCGTAGTTATGAGACCTGGGTCCTCGAAATCCCTGACCTACTCGGTGCTAGACACTACTCCCAAAACATGCATATTGCTCATAATCATATTCCTAAAACGTAACTTAAGTCTATTTCTTGAGAGTCTTGACTCCAAACATCTCTGTAAAAGTAATCTTGTAAGCCTTGGCTGAAAATACTTGACTTTATATGGGTTTTGCCAAATCATGAAATCATAAATACTTGAATAAGACTTTATAAATTCAAAATCATAGAATCATAAGTTTAAAATTTGGTAAACATTCATGCATACTTTGATAATTCTTCGTACTTGAAATAATGGGCTCATAAGCTTGAAATTCATAAATCATGTATAATAGGGGCAATATCATCATAAGCTTGAAGTCATGAATTCATGGGGAATTGGAGAGTTAAATCTTCCCTAATAACCATACTCATCAAACAGAACTTTAGAGAATTGAACCTATAGAAATATCATGAATAATTGCATGGAATTGAGTTAAACCCTAGAATTTCACAATTTAAAACTTGAGAAGTAGATATTATGGAATTTAGCTTAAAAAGGGCATGAGGGTGGAAGAAAACCCAAGAGAAATTGAGATGAAGGGGGTGATGAATCCTAGCTTGATTTGACAGAGGACCTTCAACTTATGGTTGTTTTGAAAGAATGATGACTTAGGCTAGGTTAAACCCCTTAATACACCCTTTAAGAACCTTAAAATGACGTCACTTAGGGGTTAGAAGCTTAAAAAGTTACAAAATACCTCCGGAATATTATATTTAAAAACCTGACTGCCAGTCATCACGACTCTTACCACGAGTCGTACCTCCCTACCATGACTCGTGGTTCCATCTGTTACTTGCCAGTACAATTTTTCCACCTCTCTGATCCTCATACAACAGGCACTCACCATGACTCATTATTTCCTACAATGAGTTGTTACATGAATATGTGGTTAGGGAACCCATCCTCTGCACTTCCACACCATGTCTGCTTGCCACGACTCGTCAAACCACACAATGAGTGGTACCATGGCTCGTTACCTCCAAGGCCTGCCACTCAGATAGATGTCATGACTCCTGACCATGACTCGTTACAAGGACCCATAAGTCGTACTATGACTTGTTGTATCAGGACTGTATCTGTAAAAGAAACCTATGACTCCTCTTATGATATGTCAAATCACCCCACAACTCGTACCACGAGTTGTTCTGTGTAAATTTTGTAGATTTTTCTGCTAATCAAATTTCAAATTATGAGTCTAGTCTTAGAAAATTTTGGGGTGTTACATTATCTCCCCCTTGGGAATATTCATCCTCGGATGTAGATTAAATAAGCTGAAAAGATAGGGAAAGAGCCGCAATCCCAGAATTGAAAGCTATAGATTGAAAAACGCTGAAGTGACTAACTCCGGATTGAGATACATGACTGAACTGAATTCATAAAACATACATGTATGCTATGACATGAAAGGAACATGAGAGATATGAACTTGACATGAAACTGAATAGAGTACTAAGGAGGAAACTGGTACCTCATGTTGGAGCTGAGCCGGAAGGGAAAAGATGTGGGTATTTATCCATCATATCTGCTTTGAATTCTCATGTAGCTCCCTCAACAAGCTGATTTTTCCATAAAACCTTCACTGAAGCTACTTCCTTGTTCCTCAACTTCCGAACTTGATGATCGAGGATCCCAACCAGAGCCTCTTCATAGGTAAGGCTATCCTTCACCCCAATTCTCTCTACCGGAACAACTAAAGCTGGATCATCAATGTAATTTTTTAGCATAGACATATGGAAAACTAGATGCATCAAAGCTAATTTTGCTAGTAGCTGCAACTCATATGCCACCTCGCTAACGCGCCTCAGAATCCTATAAGGACCAACATATTGGGGAATAAGCTTCTCTTTCTTACAGAACCTCATAACTCCTTTCACGGGCGGCACCTTCAGAAATTCCCAATCACCAACTTCAAACTTAAGTTCCCTTCTCCGAACATCCGCATAAGATTTTTGATGAATCTGAGCTGTATTTAGCCTTTCTCTAATAAGCTTAACTTTCTCCATAGCCTCATGAACTGACTCTGACCCTACCCATGTAGCTTTACCTACCTCAAATCATCCAATGGGTGATCTACACCTCCACCCGTAAAGAGCCTCAAATGGAGCCATTTGAATGCTGGAGTGATAACTGTTGTTATAGAAAAACTCGATGAGAGGAAAGTGATCATCCCAACTATCCTTAAAATCAATCACACATGCTCTCAACATGTACTCAAGAGTATGAATGGTCCTCTAGGCTTGTGAAAGGCTGTACTGAGCTTCACTTGAGTACCAAGGCCATTCTAAAATAATCTCCAGAACTAAAAGGTGAACTGAGTACCCCTATTTGATATAATGGATAAAGGAACTCTATGCAACCGGACCAACTCCTAAATGTATAATCTATCATAATCCTCGACTGAATTTGTAGTTTTGACTGGCAAGAAGGGAGCTGATTTGGTCAACCTGTCCACAATCACCCAAATAGAGTCGCACTGTCGGTGCGTACGAGGCAACCCTATAATGAAATCCATATTGATCTCTTTCCATTTCCATGTAGGAATGCTAATGTCCTGAAGAATACCTCCAGGTCTCTGATGCTCAACCTTCACCTATTGGCAATTTGGACACTTAGCCACAAATTCCACTATATCCTTCTTCATGCCATTCCACTAATAGACTTCCTGAAGATCACGATATATCTTGCTGGTACCCAGATGGATAGAGTATTGAGAGCCATGTGCCTTGCTCAACATCCATTCTCTCAAGTCATCCACCTCTGAAACACATAAACAACCTTGATATCAGAGTACACCATCTCCCCCTTGGGAGAAAACCTCTATTTTTTGAATTCGGACAACTTCCTTCAGCTTCACTAGGATAGGATCCTCATATTGCCTTGCTTTAACTTCTATCACCAATGAAGATTCTGACCCATTCTAAACAATAACACCTCCATCCTATGTATCTGTAAGGTGAACTCCTAAACAAGCAAGCCTTTGGACATCCTTCACCAACTCCTTTATCCCATTCTTGACATAGGACACACTCTCCATAGATAGTCTACTAAACACATTCGCCACTACATTGGCCTTGCCCGAATGATAAAGGACACTCATGTGATAATCCTTGAGAAGCACTAGCCATCTCCTTTGCTGCAAATTCAGATCCTTCTGTGTAAACACATATTGTAGGCTCTTGTGATCCGTGAACACATCCACATACACCCCATATAAGTAGTGCCTCTAATCTTCAAGGAAAACACCATCGCTGCCAACTCTAGGTCATGCGTCGGGTAATTCTTTCATGAGTCTTAAGCTATATAGAGGCATACGCAATGACCTTACCATGCTGCATCGACACAAAACCAAGACCAATCCTAGAGGCATCACAATACACCACGAAGCCATCCGTGCCCTCCAATAGGGTCAATATTGGGGCTAAAGTGAGTCGAATTTTTAACTCCTGAAAACTCTTCTCACAAGCATCCGAGCACTGAAATTTGACCTTTTTTGGGTCAATTTAGTCAATGGTGTTGTAATGGATGAAAATCCCTCTACAAATCTCCTGTAGTAGCCAATTGAACCCAAGAAGCTCCTGATATCAGTAGGACTAATAAGTCTAGGCTGATTCTTCACTTCCTCTATCTTTTAAAAGTCTACCTGCACACCTTCGCTAGACATCACATGAACCAAGAATGCTACTTAGTTCAGCCAAAACTCACACTTGCTAAATTTAGCAAACAACTGACGCTCCTTGAGAGTCTACAACCAATACTTAAATGAGCGACATGCTCCTTCTCGCTCTGAGAGTATATGAGGATATCGTCTATGAAGACAATTACTAACATGTCCAAATACAGCTTGAACTCCTTGTTCATCAAGTCCATAAAAGCTGCATGAGTGTTCATTAGTCCAAAAGACATAACCACAAACTCATAGTGACCATATCAAGTCCTAAAAGTTGTCTTTGATATGTTACTCTCCTTAACCCTGAGCTGATGATAGTTGGATCTGAGGTCTATCTTTGAAAAGCACTTAACACCCTGAAGCTGGTCAAATAGGTCATCAATCCTGGGAAAGGATACTTATTCTTGATTGTGACCTTATTCAACTTTCGATAATCAATGAAAATCCTAAGAGAGCCATCCTTCTTTCGAACAAAGAGAATTTGGGCACCCCATGGGGACTTACTAGGCCAGATGAAACCCTTATGTAGGAGATCTTTCAACTCCTTTAGCTCTGCTGGAGCCATTTTGAAAGGAGGAATGAATATAGGTTATGTATCAAGGAGAAGGTCAATATAAAAGTCAATCTCCTGCTAGATCATCTGGGAACGCCTCTTGATACTCACATACTACTGGAATAGACTGAAGAGTCGGGGTTTAGGATGTGGAATCCTTGACCCAAACTAGATGGTACACACAACCTTTGGTGATCATCTTTTTGGCCTTAAGATAGGAAACAAAGTGACCTACGGGCAAAACTGAACTACCCTTCCACTCTAGGACTGGTTCACCTGAAAATCAAAACTCTACCATACGGGTTCTATAATTGACCAAAGCATAGAAAGCATGTAACTAATCCATACCAAAGATAACATCTAAATCGGTCATATCTACTAAGTTGGATAAGGTAACTTTCCAAAAAATTGTGATAGGGCAATTTCTGCATACTCATCGAGCTAAAACTAACTCATTGGCAGGAGTAGAGACTGAGAAGGGTTTTGACAGGATTTCAAGACTAACATCAAAACTAACAACAACATAAGGAGTCACGAAGGATAATGTATCCCATGGGTCTATCGATGCATAAACATCAACATGGAATACTCGTAACATATCCGTAACCACATCGGGTGAGCACTTATGCTCCTGATGAGATAAAAGGGCATATAACCTGTTTTGGTGCTATCTGGCGCCTGCACTAGAAAAAGCACCCTGCTGAGATGGGCAAGCTGCTGGAGCTGTTGAAGTGATGGTTAGAGAACGACCTCTACCATCACCCTATCTAGATGAAGAGAAATCCCTGAGCATATGTCTAGGCTTCCCACACCCAGTAAGCATATGAGACAACCAAAAACTCTTCGGGGTTCTTTCTACTTCACTTCCTGCAAGCTAGGAAGGTGCGCTCTCCCATCATGCTGCCCTGACCCCTAGAGCCTGACGCTTGGCCCCTCTAATCACCCCTGGGTCTGGATGGAACACTAGCTAATAATGAGGCTAGAGCTGATGACCTTTGGTGGGACTGTAGGCGACACCCTCCTCCTGACCTCTACTGGAAATGCCCATAGTTCCCCGTTCTAGCCTTCTTGGCCTCTCTCTTCTTTTATCTATTATGCCTCTATCTGTTGGGCATATATCATCAGTTGAGAGATATCTATATCACTAATTAGCATGGAAACCCTATACACCTTGACCAATGAATCTGCGACCCTATTCATGAACTTGCTTATACGAGCCCTTGGATCAACAGTAATCTTTGGCATATACTTGGACAGCTGGGTGAACTTTAGGGCATACTCTTGAATAGTCATATCATTCCGCTTCAAATTGACAAACTTAGCTAGCTTCGCCTCCCTCAACTCCCGAGGAAAGAATCTATCCAAGAACGATGTAACAAACTCATCCCAGCCAATAGGGACAACACCTACTCCTTCTACTGTCAGACCAAATGTGAGCCACCCCCTTCAGCTGATAGGAAACCAAGTCGGTACTCTCTTCTCCCATAACACCTATAATCTAGGTAAATTTCTAGATCTCCTCAATGAACTCCTGTGGATCCTTGTCCACTTTTGAACCATGGAACTCTGGTGGGTTCATCCTGGTGAAGTCTCGCACCCTAGACACTGCTGCATTACTATTCATATGCACTTGAGCCACAACCTGCTGGTTGACCTGGGATGTCATAGCCTGGGCCAACATTTGAAAAGCAGCCCTAAACTCAGCGTGAGTCACCTGCTCAAGCAAGGGATCCGCTAGAGCTGGTGGAGCCAGTGGTGCCTATCTCTATTGCCATCACCATGGACATTGTGTTGCCATTTCTTATTCTATTGACTCAGCGAGGAGACATATTTTTGCAAACACGTATAACATGAATTGAGGAATAGGAGTGGTACTTCATCGTACGACATAGATCATGAAATAAGGGAAATTTCCTAAAATGTCTCATAGACTCTTTAAAAGATTCTACTTAATGCGGCTTTCAGACACCCTAGGACATACCTAAACCTGGTTCTGATATCAAGTTTGTCACAATCCGAGCATGGATCCCCGATTGAGACACGGGACCTAGAACTATGAATGCCTCCAAGCTAATCCATGACACATACATAGCATGAATAAGAGCATAACTAAAGCAGAAAATAATCATAAACATGGATAAGCAATAATAAACTAGAACTCAACATGTGTGGAAGTCTGCATAAACATAAGAGCACAAACGTATACACAAGTCAACAACATTGAACCATCTAGTACATAATTTCCTGAAAGCCTCTAAACATAAGATGAGTAGATGGGACAACACCCCCTAAATAGCTCGGTAATTCTGGAACAACATGACATAAGAAAACAAGACATAATCAAAACTGCCATCATCGGATCATGAGGACTCACCACAATGGAAGCTGAACTGGACTGAAGCGGGAGCGAGCTAACGTCGGGATTGAGATTGGTCACCCAAATCTATATCATGAGGTGATATAGTATAGAGTATGCGGTCAGTAATTTGAATGTACTCAGTATATAGAAAAAGCAAAACACGCTAGTAAAACAATAGTCTGGAATCATGAATATAAAACAGGATAGAACATGAGAGTAAGGATAACATGCTAAAATATATATCCCTGAAATAGCATAATCATGAGATATTCATCATAAGCTGAACATAATGACTCAAAATTTAGAAATATAAATCATATAGTGTACCATACTTTAAATCATATATGAAAATTCATAAACTATTCAATGGGTCAACTATGCTATAAGACATAATATCATAAGACATGAATATGAGTAACTTAAAACCTGAGGAACAATGAGGGGCTTTATCATAACCGACACCATCAAGGTAGAGCATATGTGATGCCCCAACTATCTCGCTCAAGTGGGCAGAGCCGCCCTAAGCCTTGCTAGGGCAAAGAACGATTAAGGTGTTATATCATGGGTGTGCCTTCGGGCAGGGGAAACACTCTCTTGAGATGTCCCAAATATGAATATGTACCTACGGTGGTGCATAGTTATGGGATCTGGTCCTCAAAATCTCTGGCCTACTCGGTGCTAGAAACTACTCCCAAAATATGCATACTTCTCATAATCATATTCTTAAAACATAACTTAAATCTGTTTCTTGGGAGTCTTGACTCCAAACATCGCTAAAACTGATCTTGTAAGTCTTGGCTAAAAATCATGGTGAAACATACTTGACACTATATGGGCTTTCCCAAATCATGAACTTGAATAAGACTTCATAAATTCGAAATCATAGAATCATAAGTTCAAGAATTCGTAAACGTTCATGCATACTTTGATAATTCTTCATACTTGAAATAATGGGCTCATAAGCTTAAAATTCATAAATCATACATAATAAGGCAAAATCATCATAATCTTGAAGTCATGAATTCATGGGGGATTGGAGAGTTAAATCTACCCTAATAACCATATTTCATTAAATAGAACATGAGAGAATTGAACCCATTGAGATATCATGAATAATTGCATGGAATTGGGTTGAACCCTAGAATTTCACAATTTAAAACTTGAGAAGTAGAGATCATGGAATTTAGCTTGAAAAAGGCATGAGGGTGGAAGAATTTTCCCCATTCATAACCTTGCATAGCTGGGTAAATTGATCCCTTGACTTGCCTTGAAAACCCAAGAGAAATTGAGATGAAGGGGATGATGAACCCTAGCTTGATTTGAGAGAGGACCTTCAACTTATGGTTGTTTTGAAAGAATGATGACTTAGGCTAGATTAAAACTCTTAATACACCCTTTAAGGAACTCGAAACAACTTCACTTAGGGGTTAAAAGCTTAAGAAGTTACAAAAATACCCCTGGAAAATCGTATTTAAATACTTGACTGCTGGTCATCATGACTTGTACGACGAATTGTACCTCCCTACCATGACTCGTGGTTCCATCCGTTACTTACCAGTCCAATTTTTCTACCTCTCTGATCCTCATACAATGGGCACTTACCATGATTTGTTGTTTCCTACAATGAGTCATTGCATGACTCATGGTTAGGGGACCCATCCTCTGCATTTCCAAACCACGATTGCTTGCCGCGACTCGTCACACCACACAACGAGTCGTAACATGACTTGTTACTTCCAAGGCCTGCCACTTAGATGGATATTACGAATCCTGACCATGACTCATTATAGGGACTCATGAGTTGTACTGTGACTCGTTGTATTAGGACTGTCTTTGTGAAAGCAACCTATGTCTCCTCCTACGATCCATCACATCACCCCATGACTCATACCATAGTTGTTCTGTGGAAATTTTGCAGTTTTTTCTGCTGATCAAATTTCAAATTCTGAGTCTAGTCTTAGGAAACTTTGGAATGTTACATAGACATAAAATGGGTGCTAAGGCCTCAACTAATCCATAACGACGGACGAATCATTACATCAAATATCAATTAAAACACCATTTTCCCCAAACGGTCAAAAAGAGAACAAAAGAATGGAAAGTACTTTACTTGACAAAAAGCTGAAGGTATTTGTCTTGCAAGTCTTCTTCGGTCTCCCAAGTGGCCTCCTCCATAGGATGGTTCTTGCATTGGACCTTTACTTTCGCGATCTCCTTCAATCTCAACTTGCAGACTCTATATCTAATATAGCCATGGGGCCCTCTTCATAAGATAAATTCTCGTCAAGTAGCACTCAATCCCATCGAATAATGTAAGTACTATTCCTATGATTCTTCTTCAGCATGAAAAGATGAAATACAGGATGAACTCTAGACAAACTTGGTGGCAAGGCCAATTCGTAGGCCACTTTCTCTATATGCCGAAGCATCTCAAATAGTCAAATGTATCTTGGGCTGAGAGTGCCCTATTTTCCAAACCACATCACACCCTTCATGGGTGAAACCTTGAGCAAGACCTGCTCTCCCTCCATAAACTCCATATCTTTAATCATCCGATTAGCATACTGCTTTTGCCTACTTTGAGATGCCATGATTTTTTCTTGAATTATCTTGACCTTTTCCAAGGATTCCTTCAACAAGTTAGTACCCCATGGCCTTACTCGAATGAATCAAACCAACCGATAGGGGATCTACATTTCCTTCCACATAAGGCCTCAAATGGCGCCATGCTGATGCTCGAGTGATATTTGTTGTTGTACGTAAATTCTACTAAGGATTGTAACTTGTCCCAATGACCCCCAAAGTCTATCACACATACTCGAAGCATATCCTTCAACACCTGAATTGTCCTCTCCGACTGTCCATTCTTTTTAGGGTGAAACACTATGCTCAAGTCCAGCCTAGTACCCATTTCAGCCTGCAAGGTTTTCCAAAAGTTAGAAGTAAACTGCTTACCTTTGTCTAAGATAATAGACACTGGCACCCCGTGCAACTAAACCACTTCTTTAACATACAACTTGGCCAACCTTTATTCATAGTAAGTCACCTAAACTAGCAAGAAGTGGGCAAACTTAGTCAATCTGTCGATAATGACCTAGGTTGAGTCAAACTTCCCCATGGTCTTAAGAAGACCAACCACGAAGTCCATTGCTATCCTTTCCCACTTCTATTTTGGGATGGACATCCTCTAGAGAACTCCCCCAAGTCTCTGATATTCATACTTAACCTGTTGGCAATTTAGGCATTTGCAACATGTTTCACGATATCTCTCTTAATCCTGCCCCACCAATAATGTTGTCTCAGGTCACGATACATCTTGGTGGATCTGGAATATATAGAGTACCTCAAACTGTGAGCCTTTGACAGTATGGTTTGATAAAATCACCAACTTGGAGAACAAACACATGCCTCCTTATCCTCAAGACATCTTCATCATCTATTACTACCTCCTTGGCCTCCCCTCTCAAGACCTTGTCATGAATCTTGCTCAGTTTTGCATCTTCCAACTGTCTGGACTTAGCCTCATCTAAAAATGATGATCTAGCCTCCACACTGGCAAATACTTCCCTCGACTCTAATAACATAAGTCTCGCAAGGTTGTTGGCAATGTCTGAAATTCCCTTACCATCGGACGTTGGATAGTCTCCAAGAAAGCCAAACTACCCATGCTTACAACCTTCCTGCTCAATGCATCTGCCACCACATTGGCTTTTCCCAAATGACATTGGATAGTGACATCATAATCCTTAAGCAGTTCCATCCACCTTTATTGTCCCAAGTTAAGGTCCTTTTGGGTGAGTACATTCTATAGGCTGCGATGACCAGTGAACACCTCACAATGAACTCCATACAGGTAATGCCTCCATATTTTCAAAGCAAATACACCGCCACTAACTCCAAGTCATGCATAGGTTAGTTCTTCTTGTTCACTTTCAGTAGCCTAAAAGCATACGCAATAACATGTATTCCTGCATTAATACAACACCCACACCAGACTGTGAGGTACCGCAATAAACCTCACAGTCTTTATCTTCCACCAGCAGCGCTAGTATAGGGGTTGTGGTCAACATGGTCTTGAGTCTTTGGAAGCTCTTTTCATATTCATCTGACCACTGGAAGGGTACATCTTTCTAAGTTATCCATGTCAACCCTGATGTAATGGCCGCCAAATCCTTCACAAACCAGCGATAGTAACTAGCTAATCCCATAAAACTATAAACCTCTATCACCGTCATGGTCCTAGCCCAATTTTGAACTGCTTCCACCTTTTGTGGATCTACCATAATTCCTTCCTTGGAGACTACATGTCCAAGAAGGACACATATTCCATCTAGAATTCACATTTGAAAAACTTCACATATAGTTGTTTCTCCTTTAAAAGCCCCAATGCAATCCTCGGACGATCCTGGTGTTTTTGCTTAGTCTTTGAATACATTAGAATATCGTCAATAAAAAAGATCATTAAGGAATATAGTTAAGGTTTAAAAATACCATTCATCGCTCATGAAAGCATTTGGAGCATTAGTGAGTCCAAATGATATGACCAAAAACTCATAATGCTCATACATGATCCTAAAGACCTTTTTCAAAATATTCTCAGCTCGAATTTTTATCTGATGGTAACCCGACTTCAAATCAATCTTCGAAAATATAGCCTCACCCTGGAGATGATAAAATAGGTCATCTATTTGGGGAAGGGGATATTTTTTTTGAATCGTGACCTTATTCAGCAGATAATAGTCAATGCACATCGACATGCTACTATCTTTATTCATCACAAACAACACCAGGGCACCCTATGGAGACACACTCAGATGAATTAACCCCTTACTAATCAATTTCTGCAATTGTTCTTTCATCTCTCTCAACTCAGCTGGCGCTATCCTATATTGCAGTACCAATGATGTTGGGTATATTCTTATGGCTATTTTCCATGTTTTTACCCATATTTAACCTTATTTTTAGTTCATAATCCTTATGAAATGTTTGAATTCATGTCTTCGTGTGTCTTGTGAGCTAATAAATGTTTCTAGATGTTTTGAGCAGGAAACCAAGGAAAAAGGACCCAAAAATGACCCGAGGTGTGAAGAAGAAGAGTTCGCAAAAGTCAGCCTAGGGCTATGGCTAGTGGGGCGCGCTAATACTTGTGCTTCAAAGAAAAATGCAACAAAGTTGGTGCTATGGATGATGTGGGGCGCCAGGTCCCTAGCTTCGGAGATGAGAATTTGACTAACACCTTGGCAAGATGGATGGCATGGATCCCCATCTATTGACAAAGCTCAAGATGAAATCATGCATAATTCAACATCGTATGAAAATGAAGCTCAACATTGTCTATTGGAAAAGCTCAATAATGAAATCATGCATAGACTCGACATCATATGAAAATGAAGCTCAATGATACATACATCTCAATTGAATTCATGCATATTAGAAGCTTTATTTCAAAATATACCACAAGATGAACATACTTGAGAGCCCTTGCTCCAAAACCATGTGGTAAGCTATACGAAGGAAGGTTTAACTCAAACATACCACAAGATAAATCATGAAATTTAGGAGACTTCGCTCCAAAACAATATGGTAAGCTTATTTCGGGAAAATCATCGTTTGAAATCAAAAGTGGGCATCGCCCAAAGCTTTATTATACTTATAAATGCTTAATTCTCATTGAATGCATAATTAGAGACATGGGCAGCTTCAATTCATGCTTTTCATCATAATCTGTCATCATTAACATATTTACTTCGTAAATCATACTTTTCATGATCATATCACCAATGGGCTTCAACATTCATAAAAGCTAGAAACATAATTATAGTTGAAGTCATTGTAAAATTGCCCATGCTTCACAATTCGATATTAAAATCATAATCAATTCATACCCATGTAAAGAGATTGAATATTCATGAATTTGGGTAAACACCCTATACTTGATCATAGGATATTTTCATAATTCGGTAGGAATTGGGCATGGGTGTGGAAGAAGACACCCATTCATAACCTTACATACCTATTAATAGCTGATACTAACACCTCCTTGAATGCCCAAAAGAAATTGAAATGAAATTGATGAATGCTAAGCTTGAATCACCCTCTCAATCTCCTACCTTGCATGCATGAACGAATGAGGTCTAAACTGAGCTTAACCCCTTTAAAATTCCCTATTCATAACCCAAAACATCGTAGTTTAGCCCTTAGGATCTCAGAAATTTATGAAAAAATCCTTACTAATGTCACGCCCCAAAATTGGGGTAGGGCGCAACTGGTACTCGATTCATAATTGATCGAGAAGCCGGCTATATGACATTTGTAACTGTAACAGTTAGGCCATCCAGGCCACCTTTCACAATCAACTGAAGTATAAACTGGACCCATAAGGTCTCAATAATACGGGGTAAACAATCGAAATACAACCAAGGCAATTAGTGTGCTAAACCAAGCAACAATGAGCCGACGAGGCCACAAACTGAATAACACTGTACACACTAAGTCCACAAAGCCTCTAAAGAGTAAACTGACTAATGGTCCGAACAGGGCTCCGACCTACCCATAACTGCATCTCAAAACTCAAGCATAAATAACTAAGCCCTAGCTCCAGGAAGAAAGGAGCCTACTAACCATCTGTTGATCTCACAAACTGCTACTCAACTGGAAATCCTGACCTCTACCTACACCTGCGGCACGAACGCAGGTCCCCAAGCAAAGGGACGTCAGTACGAATGAAATGTACTGGTATGTAAGGCTGAAACTGTAAACATGAGATAACAATCTTGTAATAACTAACTCAACACTTAAACATATAATTATAACCTGGAACTCTGCAACCTGTAATTGATAACAACTTACTATAACATAAGTGAACTCAAGATAACTGAACCAGGAATAAGGAATAGGAACAACCTG
>JACEIK010000561.1:107536-118872 GCA_018107945.1 Datura stramonium | reverse complement strand
CGTCCCATATACCGTCCCCCCTAATCATTTTAAATCACGGGCCAGCCAGGACCAGGACTACCAGGACCCGGAACCGGGCCGGTACTAGGTCGGACCAAGATGTCCCGTCCCGCCGACCAGCCCTAATCATGAGGAACAATAGGATACTCATCATATAATCGCCACCATCACGATAAAGCTTACGTGATTCCCCAACTGTCACACTCAAGTGGATAGAGCCATCCAAAACTTTGTCAGGGCTAAGGACGCTACCATGATATCGTATCAAGCTAAAGGCTCTTTGCGGGCAGGAAAAACTCTTTTGAGAGACCCCAAATATATAAAAACCTATGTTGGTGCATAGTTCTAAGATTGTAAAACCTCTAAACCCCAAGCCTACTCAATGCTAGACACTGCTTCCAAAAACATGCATAGTGCTCCCATCGTTTTTCAACAAAGCTGAAATCATAACTACATGTATATTCTGAAACCTGAACATGGGAAGTCTTGACTCCAAAACATATCATAAGTTGCAGTGGGAATCTTGACTCCAAAACATATGATAAACTGATCTTATTAGTCTTGGCTATATCATGAACACATACTTAACATGGTGGGCTTGCCCAAATCTTAAAATCATGCATACTTGTAATAGACTTCATAAGTCAAAATCATAGATTCATACATGAGTAATTTGTAAACATACATACATGTTAGATACTTCATCATACTTGAAATCATCAATCATAAACTAGACTTTTTCATGAACTTGCATAATTGGGCAAAATCTTCTAAAAACTTGAACTCATGAATTTGTAATCCCATGTAGAAAATCTGCCCATGATTCATCAAACATACTTTAAAACATAGAGGGAATCAACCCATAAACAATCTGTAAGAATTCTATGAAATTATGTATGAAATCCCTTTTGATCATGATTAAATTGAGACTTGATTCATGAAATTAAGAAAAATTATGAACATGATAGTGAAAGGAATCCTCATTCATGTCCTCACATACCTAAAAGAACTGAATCTATACTTGCCCTAGAAAGCCCAAAGGATTTTGAGAGGAATTTGGAGGGTTCTAAGCTTGATTTTCAATGGAGAGGTCTAGGCTTGCATGCATGGGACAAGAATGGTTAGAATAGGTTTAACCCCTCTTAATACACCTATATCAAAGATTAAAACGACGTAGTTTAGGACTTAGGAGCTTAGGAATTACTAAAATACCCTTACTAATTTTGCGGAAAAACTGATACTGCAAGTCACCACGAGGGACTTAATGAGTTGTTGGGACCACTAATGACTTGTGGTCCTCACTCATTACCTTTACTGGAAAATCTTCATTCACTGAACTCCCTCAACTGACGACTAACACGACGAGTCATTAACAGGGATGACGACTCGTTACCTCCTATCATTATGACGACTAGAAGTCTCACACTATCCAAGCCCTCCCAACCAATGAGCCACCTGATGATTCGTGAAGTGACTAGGTCTTTTGGGCCTCAACATATTCCTAACTTCCTTTGAGCACCATGGGCTTACTGAAGACTCGCTAAGTCATGTGACAAGTCGTTCCTCGACCCGTCGCCACTGGTAAAACTTCTTCTATATCCAACTCCACCCAATATGATGGACCACTTAACGATTCGTTAAGTGACTTCACGGGTCACTTGACGGGTCATTCTGTGACCTGGTATGAATTTTTCTACTTTCAGTTTTAATCCTCAGGTCTAATATTATGTACTTTTGGAGTATTACACATCATGACCTCAAAAATATCATCTATATGGGGAGCCACAACAGTTGTATGTTGTATCCTCGATTGTTGTCCTACTAGAGTCGCTGGTGCTGCCCCATTACGCATGAGGCCTCTCAGAAGATTCAGGACCTTAGCCAGGTCCTCAGAGGATGCTGGAGCGGTTGCAGCCTCTCCATATATAAGAACCTCCACCTCCACTACCACTCTTTCCTGAACCGCTGGAGGCACTAGAGATGCTGATATTTCCCGAGCCGGAGCCGGAGCGGGGGCCCTTCCTCTGGCTGCAGTAGGCCTTCGCCCGCGACTTCGGCCCCATCTTCTGCGCGAGCTACAGCTGCTATAGTTGGCTCAGGTGTTTCTTCTCAGATTTCGCCTGCACGTGTTCTCACCATCTGTGAGAGAAAGAAAGAAGAATTATCAGATACCAATTGAAATCAAGTAATAACATGAAAAGAAAAGAAAGAAGGGAGTTTTCATAAAGTTTTGTACCCTCTTGAAGATAAGTAACAGATGTCTCAGCACTGATTCGCGAGACTCTACTAGACTCGTCCTCAAATAATAAGATCAACAAACCCAGAGCTCCGATACCAACTTTGTTACGATCCAAATGGCTATGATTGGCACCCACACTATCCCCTCTGTGGGCGAACCAAATGAATCCCCAGCTAATTACTCATTCTCCACAAAAAGTTTTAAGAAAATCACAACAAAACTATAAGTAGCGAAAACTTTAATAAAATGAAATAAAATTAATATAATGTCACGACCCGAACATAGGCCCGGATCGAGACATGGGACAAGGAACCCCGAGGACTCCAAGTCGACCCACGGCTTGAACAGAACATCTAACTCAATCATAAAAGCGGAAGTTTGAAATAAGCATAACATCAGAAATACACACGAATTTGAAGTTGATTACATCTTATATCTGAAAAGCCTCTAACACTGATGAGTTGATGGGACAAGACCCCTACTAACTTGCTAAGTCTGATACTAAACACATAAATAAAACTGATAAAGCATGGTCCTCGGGGATGAGGACTCACCAATAGATGTGGGATGCTAAATATGAAAGGCCGACTACGGACGAGGTTAAGTTTGAGTATTGGGGCCTGTATCATGAAATGATACAGCACAGAGTATGCGGTCAGTACGTGTAATGTACCGAGTATGCAAGGTAAG
This sequence comes from Datura stramonium, assembly GCA_018107945.1. Taxonomy (NCBI): domain Eukaryota; kingdom Viridiplantae; phylum Streptophyta; class Magnoliopsida; order Solanales; family Solanaceae; genus Datura; species Datura stramonium. The sequence continues at coordinate 115,943 of JACEIK010000561.1, read as the reverse complement.
TAAAATCGCTTAAGTAAGTAAAAATCATTTAAAACATGCATCATATAAAACATGATTAAGATAAGAATTTGAAAGTAGGGCTTGCATGCTCTTTTCTGAAATCATGATCTCAACATAACATAACATCATAACTGAATCGATTGACCCAAAGCTGAAATCTGATAATCATAAGTNATATCACGAGTGATAGACATGCATAACTGAAATCATGAGAAATAATGGGAGACTTGTCTTATAACCGATATACCACGATAGAGCTTACGTGGTCCCAACTATCACACTCAAGTGGGTAGAGCCATCCAAAACCTTGCCAGGGCTAAGGACGATACCATGATATCGATATCAAGCTCGTGGCCCAATTGGGGTAGGGGATAACTCACATAGGAGGTCCCAATATAATCTGATCATACCTACGTTGGCGCGTGGTTCTGAGGCTTAGGGTTGACTGAGCTATAGCCTACTCGGTGCTAGACACTACTCCAAAAAATATGCATATGCTCTCCATCATTTTTCAACGAAGCTGACCATCGTCTATTGTCAAAGCTAAATGACTATGAATACATAAATCTTAATCATACATGAGGAGCCTTGGCTCAAAACCATACAACAAGCTGAACATAAATGGGAGTCTTTGCTCCAAATCCATGTGGTAAGCTAAATTCGTAAAATCATAATCATACTTGAACATATGGGCATTGCCCGATACTTTAACATGCTTGAAAATACATAATTCACTTGAAAACATGATCTTAAACATGAGTAACTTTAAAAAATGTTTTTCATCATAAATATATCATCATACTTGAACATTCATCATAAATCTCAACTTTCATGAACTTCTCATGATTGGGCATTTTAATTTATAAAGCATGAAACATGATTCTAATTGAAAACAATATAAAACTTGCCCATGAATCATAATTCAATAATGAAACATCTTTAAATCATACCCGTGTAGTAAATTAGCAATCTCATGTATTGGGTTAAAACCCCATAGAATCAACATAGGAATGTCATGATTTAGAGAGAGATTGGGCATGGGTGTGAAAGGATTCACCCATTCATAACCCTACATACCAGAAAGGGTTTGATTCTACCACTTTTCTGGTTGCTCAAGGAAGGTTTGAAGAAGAACCTTGAAGGATTAGCCTTGATCACCTCTCTAGACCTTTACTCTTGCATGCATGAATAGGAATGACTTAGAATAGATTTTCACTTCTTAAAACCTACTATGCATAGTTTAAAATGATGTAGTTTAGGCCTTAGGATCATAGGAATTACGGAAAAGCCCTTACTAAATTTGCAGGAAATAATTGACTGCCAATCCCAATGAGGGACTGGACGAGTCGTCGCCCAAGGGAACAAGTCGTGGCACGAGTCATCGAGTGCACTGTCTAATAGATCATCTAGGGATCATCACGGGGGACCTCACGAGTCGTTGATGGTGACCATGACTCGTGGTCACCACTCGTCACCTTCCCTGCCTAAGATTTCAAATTATTTCCGATCTGCTGACCATGACCCATCCCACGAATCGTGGTAACTGACCACGACTCATGGTCAGGTCTGTGGGGACCTCAAATTCCAAAATTTCAACCCAAGCCTTGAACCTCACCACAAGCCTCCTCACGACTCGTGGTCTACCCCACGGGTCACAGAACGACTCATTTTGTGACTTGGTGCTAGATTTTCAGTTTTCTCAGTTTCAACTCTCGGGACTGATCTTTGGGCTTTAGGGGTATAACAATATCTCCCCCTTGGAAACATTCGTCCTCAAATGTTGAAAATCATACAAAAAAGCAAAGAAATGCTATCATCATACTTAAATACTGATCATATAATTTGAAAGCTGACGGAATGACTAACTCCGATTCAAACTACATGGCTGAACTGAACTCATGAATCATATACACAGCCATATACTTGAAAGAAACCGGAGAGCATGAACTGAGAATGAAACTAAATAGGGTACTAGGGCAAAAACTAATACCTCAAGTTGGAACTGAGCCGGCAGAGAATAAATGTGGGTATCTAGCCATCATGTCTGCTTCGGCTTCCCTCGTACCTCTCTCAACATGTTGATTCCTCCATAAAACTTTAATTGAAGCTACTTCCTTGTTCCTTAGCCTTCGAACTTGAAGATACAGTATTTCCACCGAAACCTCTTCATAACTAAGTCTGTCTTTCACACGGATGCTGTCCACCAGGACGACTAAAGCTGGATCACCCTAAACACTTCTTTAAGAGAGATACATGAAAAAAAGGATGGATAGAGGCTAATTTTGAAGGCAAATCCAATTCATATTCCACCTTGCCAACCCATTTCACAATCCGGTAGGGGCCAACATAGCGAGGGATGAGTTTTCCTTTCTTTCCAAACCTCATCACTCCCTTCATGGGAGACACCTCAGAAACACTCAATCATCCACTTCGAACTCTAGTTCTCTCCTTCTCACGTCAGCATAGGACTTTTGGTGACTTTGAGTTGTCTTCAACCTGTCCCATATGAGCTGAACTTTCTCCATGGCCTCATGGACTGAATCTGGTCCTATTATGGCAGATTCACCAACTTTGAACCAACCAATAGGCGATCTACATCTTCGCCAATAGAGAGCCTCGAAAGGAGCCATCTGAATGCTGAAATGGTAGTTGTTATTGTATGCAAACTCGATAAGAGGCAAATGATCATCCCAAATAACTTTAATATCAATCACACATGCTCTCAACATGTCCTGGAGAGTTTGAATTGTCCGCTCCTCTTGCCATCTGTTGGCGGGTGAAATGTTGTACTAAGCTTAATTTGAGTACCAAGTCCTTTTTGAAACAATCTCCAAAACTGAGAGGTAAATTGGGTACCTTTGTCTGATATGATGGAAAAAGGAACTCCATGCAATCGAACCAACTCCCGAATGTATAGTTTGGCATAATCCTCCACTGAATCTGTGGTTTTGACCGGTAGAAAATGAGCGGCTTTGGTCAACCTGTCTATAACAACCCAAATGGAGTCATATTGTCGACAAGTGCGAGGCAAACCTGTTATGAAGTCTATATTGATTTATTCCCACTTCCAAGTAGTAATACTGATATCCTGAAGAACACCTCCCGGTCTCTAATGCTCGACCTTCACCTGCTGACAGTTTGGGCACTTAGCTATAAATTCTGCGATGTCTTTCTTCATACCATTCCACCAATAGACTTTCCTTAAGTCACGGTACATCTTGGTGGTACCTGTATGGATTGAATACCTGGATCCATGATCCTCGTGCAACATTCGATTCCTCAAATCATCAATATCCGGAACACATAAGTGACCCTGATATCGAAGCACACCATCTCCCCTTTGGAGAAGACCTGTACCTTCTGGTTCTGAACGACTTCTTTTAACTTTACCAAAATAGGGTCCTAGTCTTATCTAGATTTTACATCAGTTGCCAAGGATGATTTCGATCTGTTCTGAACAATAATACCGCCATCGGTCGAGTCAACCAACCGAACTCTCAACCTTGCAAGTCGATGCACATCCTTCACCAGCTCCTTTCTTCCCTTATCCACGTGAGAAATACTTTCTATAGAGAGTCTACTAAGTGCGTTTTCCATTATATTAGCCTTCTCCGGATGGTAAAGAACACTCATGTCATAGTCCTTGAGTAGCTCCAACCACTTCCTTTGATGAAGATTGAGATCCTTCTTGGTAAACACATATTGTAGACTCTTATGGTCCATGAACACATCTACATGTACCCCTTACAAATAATGCCTCCATATCTTCAAGGCGAATACCACCGCCGCTAATTCAAGATCACGGGTCGGGTAATTCTTCTCATGAACTTTTAGCTGTCTAGAAGCATATGCTATAACTTTGTCATGCTGCATCAATACATAATCAAGTCCGATTCTCGAAGCATTAAAATACATCACAAACCCATCGGTACCCTTTGGTAGGGTTAACATCGGTGTTGAGGTAAGTCGAGTCTTCAACTCCTAAAAGCTTCTCTCACAGGCCTCCGACCATTGGAATTTCACTTTATTTTGGGTCAATTTGGTCAATGGCGCTGCTATGGATGAAAAGCCCTCAACAAACCTTCTATAGTAGCCAGCTAAGCCCAAAAAGCTCAGAATATCTGAAGAATTCACAGGTCCAGGCCAATTTTTCACCGCTTCTATTTTCTGAGAGTCCACCTTTATGCCCTCACTTGATATCACATGACCCAAAAATTCCACTGAGTTCAACCAAAACTCGCACTTGCTGAATTTAGCATATAATTGGCGGTCCTTGAGAGTTTGTACACCACTCTCAAATGAGCGGCATGCTCCTCATCGCTCCGAGAGTATATCAGGATGTCATCAATAAACACGATCATGAACGTATTCAAGTATGGATTGAACACCCTGTTCATCAAGTCCATAAAAGCTGCAGGAGCATTCGTTAGTCCAAAAGACATAATCACAAACTCATAATGACCATATCGCATCCTGAAGGCTGTCTTCGGGATGTCGCTCTCCCGAACTCTAAGCTGATGGTATCCGGATCTGAGATCTATCTTTGAAAAACACTTGGCACCCTGAAGCTGGTCAAATAAATCATCAATCCTAGATAGGGGATACCTGTTCTTGATGGTGACCTTGTTCAATTACCGATAATCAATGCACATACAAAGAGAACTATCCTTCTTTCGGACAAAGAGAACCGGTGCACCCCATGAAGACTTGCTAGGTCTGATGAAACCCTTGTCTGGAAGGTCCTTCAACTGTTCCTTCAACTCTTTGAGCTCGGCTGGAGCCATTCTGCCGGGAGGAATGGATATAGGCTGTGTATCGGGAAGAAGGTCAATACCAAAATCAATCTCTCGCTTGGAGGAACTCCAGGCAAATCATCTGGGAAGACTTTTTGATACTCACATACTACTGGAACTGACTGGATAGTCGGGGTCTCGGACTTCACATCTTTAACCCTAACTAGATGGTACACACAACCTTTGGAGATCATCTTTCTGGCCCTAAGGTAGTAAATGAAATGACCTACAGGCATAGTTGAACTACCCTTCCACTCTAAGACTTACTCACCCCGAAATCTGAATTCTACTGCCCGGGTAATACAATTAACTGAGGAATAACATGAAAATAGCCAATCCATACCGAGGATAATATCAAAATCGGTCATGTCTAACTCTATTAGATCTACCGAGGTGACTTTCTGAAGGACTGTGACCGGAAAACTCCTATACACCCATCTGGCTACAACTGAATCACCCACTGGAGTAGAGACTGAGAAGTGTTCTGACAATATTTTGGGACTGACTTCGAAACTACTAGCCACGTAAGGTGTCACAAAAGATAAGGTAGCCCCCGGATCTACAAAGTATATACATAAAGATAAAAACTCGTAATATACCAATGACTACATCTGAGGAGACCTCCTGCTCCTGGAGGGATGCTAAGGCATAGAATATGTTTTGGCGTTGACTGCCGCCTGTGCTAGTAGATGCCCCCTACTGGGCTGAGCGTGCGGGTGGAGCTGCTGAACTGGAAGGTGGGCCTCCACCCCCATCATGGCCCTGTCTAGCTACTGGCAATACCTAAGCATATATCCGGGCTTTCCTCACTCAAAGAAAGCACCTGTACCTACCAAGCACTGGCCCATGTGCCCCTAACCACACCTGCCGCAAACTAGGATGCTAGAATCTGTGGGCCTGCTGCTCTGGTCCCTAGACCCTGATGCTCGCCCTCTATGATCGTGCCTAGGTCTTGATGTCACACTCAGTATTGAAGATGCTGGGGCTAAAGATTTCTGGTGGGTCTGTTGTCGATGCCCACCCCCTGACCTTGGCTGAGATAATCTGTAGCAATCAGTCCCGGCCCTCTTGGCCTCTCTCCCCCTCATATGCTCCACCTCCATCTACTGGGCGTATAAGACTATCCAAAGAAAATCCATATCCTGATGGAGCATAGCAGTCCTGCAATCCTTTTCCAAATAGCCCGCCACCCCATGAACAAACCTGCTCACCCGCGCCCTCTGATCAACCACTAACTCTGGGGAGTACTTTGATAGGCGAGTGAACTCAAGGGCATACTCCTGCACCGTCATTTTCCCCTACTTAAGATTTATGAACTCAACTGCCTTCAACTCCCTCATCTCACGAGGGAAGAACCGATCTAGGAAAGTAACATGAAACTCCTCCCAAGTGACAGGGCCTGCTCCGGTAGCCTTACTATCTTTCCACTGTTGAAACCAGATTTGTGCGACCCCCTTCAACTGATATGAGGCCAACTCAGCGCACTCTACTCCATTCACCCCCATGACTGGGGTGATCTTCACAATCTCGTCAATAAACTCATGTGGATCCTCGTCCATCTTCGACCCAAGGAATTCTGGCGGGTTCATTCTTAGGAAATCTCTGACTCGAGCTGCCGCCGCATTTCCATTTTGCGGAACACGCGCCACTACCTGCTGGTTGACCTGAGTAGTCAAGGCCTGCGCTAGCATTTGAATAGCTGCCCTAAATTCAGCATGGGCAACCGGCTCCGGTGCATGGTGCTCCTGGACTGGTGGGGCTTGTTGGTGCCCGTCTTTGTTTCCATCCTCATGGTGGTTTCCATTCCCATTCCTCCTACCGTTAACTCTGCGGGGAGCCATGATTCTGCAATCGCGAATAACACGAATTAGAAGGATAGGGAGACATTTCATCGCACGACATAGATCATGAAAGAAGGGAACATTTCCTAAACGTCTCGTTGCCTCTTTTTCATAAGTGTGGCGCGCTTCACACCCATGAAAAAGACTCTACTCGACGCCGCTTTCAGATACCCTAGGACACTTCAAACCTATTGCTCTGATATCTCTTTGGATTCCATCAAATATCATAAAAATTGATGATGTGTCGGGCACATACCTCCGTCACATCACCACAATCACTTAACACCTGAACATCTTTGCACACACATGCCAGAGGGTCTTATTTCTGTCATTCCAGTCATGCCCTACGAGGGACTCTAGAAATTCATGTACTGTACTAGCGTGGTACCCGTTCCCACTCATTTGCTCGTCCGGATGCTTTCCTCGGACATGATCCATTCAATCACAATTGCTCGCCTGGATGCTCCCCTCGGCATGAGCCGCTCATCTCAGGACAAAATATGTTATCCACTTTCATTCTCATAATTTGGTACTTTGCCACTAAGTCAATTTACTAGACCTTTAAAATACCTCATTCTACCTCCCTCAACATGCATAATTTAAACAATTCATCGATCACTTTCATGACAATACAAAAGAACATATACAACATCTTAAACATTCAATTCCACATCACATGAGCAACGATATCATATTAGGTTTATTCAGCAATTAAATTCAACAGGGAAGTTATTACAATAAATAATGTCCGGAAATCAATACAACACATTATCATTTCACACACACATATATCATTATATAAAGTCTAACTCCTTCTGAACCATAACCTACCTCGATTGAAGGATTAGAATGTCGATTACTCCACTGGAGCCTTGCCTTTTCTCAACGCCTTGGAATGTTCAAAATCTACAATAATAATTACAGAGTAATTTATTATTTACTCGTCAAATAAGGTTCTAGGATATTTAAACCCACCCAATTCTACTCGGTAACATGATCTCCCTCGCTACTTACTAAGGAATTCCTTTCGTTCTATTAACATAATCATCATTCCTAACCCTAGTCATGGAGTTCCCACTCCTCAGCCCCTCATTAGGATTTTTCTAGGGCTAATAGTCTTACTTTATCAAATTGTGGATCTCCATTACGCTACCCTTATGCAGATGCATTCACAATCCCCAAAAGATTCTTATTACTCCCTTCTAGACCAGGAACCAACATATTCTAGTTCATCATTAATCAACCCTAGTTTCACCATTCTAGGATTCTTCAACTGAGAATTTCACCATTAGAGGTCTCTCTTTTGATTCAACGAGGTTAGGGAGTCAAAAGTAGAGAGAATAGACCGAAGTTCTTACCTTGGGGAAGGAGAATTACTCTGCTATTAGAAAATTGCCCTCAACTTCTTAACAGATTGTGCTTTTGATAATGGGGTAAACCCCCTGAAATCTCACTTAAAAATCCACTTACTGACTCCCGTTGTCTGCTACAGCGTTCACATTTCCATTGTAGGGGACTCACTATGGCGTTCAGGATGCCTCCACAACAGATCCGATGGTTATTATCCTAGTCCATTACGGCGGACTTTCGACCGTGGTAACAGTCTCGCTGCAGCTGTTCTTCCCACGGTGCAATGTTCCCCTGGTAACTAGTAGCTCCCGTTCCTTGTATACAGATCGTTCCTCAACCTCAAGTTTTAACTAGCACTCACACAATATCTTTCCACCAACAACCTAGGTAAGAGGGATGTTCCAGACTTATTCCCCCCCCCCC
>JACEIK010000561.1:69855-93766 GCA_018107945.1 Datura stramonium | reverse complement strand
AAATATTTAATAAAAATTTATATATGTGTGTGTTGAGGAAAAGCTACTGAATTCAGTTATACATGCTAAATCTTTGCTACTTTGAAATTACACATTTAATTGCACTAGCTGAATTTTATGCTATCTTTGTGTTTGTGATATCAGTGAAGAATGGAGTAAACAACGTCAAATTTTAATCTCAACAACTTTAATGAGTTTTAAATAATGAATGAATCCTATGGAAGGAATTGGCCAATGCAACCAGTATACACAACTCTTGTAGCAGGTTTCACGTGACCATTGTGGGACTCGCAAGGTCCATAAAACTAGCACAGATTGTCTCCACGTACTTGTGTGGAGATCTAAATGCACTTACAACGATAAAACTCTCAACAAGGATGATCTGCATGTGCTACTGCGGACGATCTCAACATACTTTACAATAATACAACTCTTAGCACGGACGATCTCTAGATGCTCAAAATTATGCCCAGAATGTGTACAATGACATGTCAATATTTGACATACAATATTAATCAAGAAGAGTATTAGATATACATATCATTTTTTTTTATAATAAGCTATTTCAAGAAATCAGATAATTAAATTACCTAAGCCACATAACCCGCACAGACGGTCTCATGTGCAAAATTTCATACTCAACATGGATGATCTTCACGTGCATCTACTAACCAATTTAACTCACATAAGATTTGACAAAAACACATAAGTCACAAAAATAAATTACCCCAACATATCACCTGATGCCCGTATAGGTGCTCGTCACATTGCCTATACATCACTCTTTACTCTTGTCATGACTCGAGCATAGACACCGGACTATGACATGGGACTTAGAACCACAAATGACTCCAAGTTAACCTAAGCATATACATAGCATATTCTTAAGCATAAACTAAGCGGAAGGAAATATGAACATAAGCGGAAGACTGAATATCTTAAAGAATAAACGTAGACAACAAGTCAACAGCCTAAACCATCTATACAAAGCTGTCTGAAAAGCCTATGGTCATAGATGAGCTGATAGGACAACACCCCTAGCTAGCTCTACCAATATCTGAAAACTGAAAGACATAAATGAAAGAAATATATGACAAAACTAATGTCCTCGGATCATGAGGATTCACCAAAACTGGAACTAGACTGATTTGAAGCGGTAGTGAAGCTAACGCTGGGGCTGAGACTCATCGCCTGAACCTATATCATGAGATGATATAACATAGAGCATGTGGCCGGTACTTTAAATGTAAGGTAAGTAAAACATTCTAGTAAAATAATAGTATGAAATCATACGTATAAAGAAAGCTAAGACATGAGAATAAGGACAACATGCTAAAATCATGATCATGAGATATCCATAAACGTGAATTATTCATCATAAGCTGAAGCATAATGACCCAAGGTATTGAAAGTAAAATCACATGATCTAACATGTTTGAAAACGTAAGTAAAAACTCATAATCTGATCAATGGATCAATCATACTATAAAACATGATATCATATATCATGTACATGAATAAATTAAAACATGTGGAGCAGTGGGAGGTTTCATCTTAACTGACACCATCATGGCTGAGAACATAATGCCCCAACTATCTCACTCAAGTAGACAAAGCCGTCCTAAGCCTTGTCAAAGCAAAGGACGATAGAGGCGTGATATCACTCGTGAGCATGAGCCCAGTAGCGTAAGGGAGACACTCTCAATTGGTGAGGAGCCCTTAGTCTAGGGGCAAAAGGAGACACTCTTTACTGACGAGGATCCCTTATTCTATAGTGGCACGTAGTTCTGAGACCTGGGTGTGATGAACTCTGGCCTACTCGATGCTAGATACTACTCCCAAAACTTGCATATTGCTCATAGACATAGTCATGAAACATACTTGATTTTGCATGGGCTAGTTGAAAACATGAAAATCATAATCATATTTGACATATATGAACTAGCCATGAAAACAATGTCGCTGATTTAGTCATGGTACATGAGCTTGATATTCATGAAATCATACATACTTGAGTAAAATCATCATAACTTGAAAATCATATATTCATGAGAGATTCTAGTAGAAAACATGCATTCATAATCATAAATCATGGATTGAATTATAAGAGACTTGAATTTATAAGAGATCATAATAGATTTTATGAGAATTGGGTCTAACCCTGAAATTTTATAAGATCATGCTTGGAGACTTGAAATCATGAGGTAGAGATGGAATTGGGTATGAGGGTGGAATAATTTCCCCATTCATGACCCTACATACCGGGGTTAGATGATTCCTTAACTTGTCTTGAAGACCCAAGAGAAATTGGGGAGATGGAGATGATGAACGCTAGCTTGCCTTGAGAGGGGAAATCCAATCTATAATGTTATGAAGAGAGTGAGATTTTAGGCTAAGTTAAACCCTTTAATTTGATCTTAAGAAAGCCTAAAACAATGTCACTTATAAGTTAAAAGCATAGGATTTTATCAAAATACCCCTAAACTGCCGAAACTAATCTTGGAACTAGCAGAACCAATGACCCGTACAATGGGCCGTGGTATAAACCAACGGACAATTGGTCCATCCATTGGTTCCTGCCCTGCCTTTGATTCACTCTCTGAACCTTCTCCAATGACTAGAAACAAAACGGCTGGTACAATCAAACAACGGGTCATACAATCCCCTTGTCGGTTCTGGGTGATTTTTAACATTTTCAGAAGTTCGTTACCACGGACAAACCAACGAATCATTGGTTTTTTGTATGACTCATTCTGAGGGCCATTGAATAGCCTAGTGCCATTTTTCCTACTGGTTTTGGCTGCAAGTTTTAGATCTAATATTAGGGACTTTTGGAGTTTTACATTATCTCCTCCTTGGGAACATTCATCCTCGAATATGGACTAAGCAGATTGGAAGGCTAGGGAAGGAACTGCAATCCCAAAAACTAAATAACTATAGTTGAAAACTGATGGAGCGACTGACTCCAAACCGAGATACACGACTGAACTGAGTTCATGAAACATACATGCATGCTAAGACATGAAAGAAACTGAGAGACATGAAACTGGCATGAATCTAAATAGAGTACTAAGGAGGAAACTAATACCTCATGCTAGATCTGAGCTGGAAGGGAAAAGATGCAGGTATCTAGCCATCATATCTGCTTCAGCTTCCCATGTAGCTCCCTCAACTAGCTGATTCCTCCATAGAACCTTTGCTGAAGCTACCTCCTTGTTCCTTAGCTTTCGAACCTGATGATCAAGGATCTCAGCCGGAACCTCCCCATTGGTAAGGCTATCCCTCACCCCAATGCTCTCTACCATAACAACTAGAGCTGGATCTCCAATGCACTTTTTCAGCAAGGACACATGAACAACTTGATGCACTGAAGCAAAATCTGCTGGCAGCTCCAATTAAGCCACTTTGCCAACTTGCCTCAAAATCTTATAAGGACCAATATATCGGTGACTGAGCTTCCCCTTGTTACCAAACCTCATCACTCCCTTCATGGGAGTCATCTTTAGAAACACCCAATGATTAACCTCAAACTCAAGCTCTCTCCTCCTAACATCCGCGTATGATTTCTGACGACTCTAAGCTATTTTCGTCCTTTCTCTAATAAGCTAAACTTTCTCCATAGCCTCGTGAATTGAATCTGGTCCTATTAAAGTAGCCTCGCCTACCTCAAACCATCCGATATGCGATCTACACCTCCGCCCATAAAGAGCCTCAAATGGAGCCATCTGAATACTGGAGTGGTAGCTGTTGTTGTAGGCAAACTAAATAAGAGGCAAGTGATCATCCCAACTACCTTTGAAAATAATCATGCAAGATCTCAACATGTCCTCAAGAGTCTGAATGATCCGCTCAGTCTGACCATCTGTCTGAGGGTAAAAAGCTGTGCTAAGCTTCACTTGAGTGCCAAGTCCTTTTTGAAACAATCTCCAAAATTGAGAGGTAAACTGAGTACCTCTATCAGAGATGATAGACAATGAGACTCCATGAAACTGAACTAACTCTCGAATGTAAAGTCTAGCATAGTCTTCGACTGAATTCGTAGTCTTGATCGATAAGAAATGTGCTGATTAGGTCAAGCTATCTACAATCACCTATATGGAGTCATACTATCGGCGTATACGAGGCAACCCTGTAATAAGTCCATGCTGATATCTTCCCACTTCCAAGTAGGAATATTGATATCCTGTAGCATACCTTCAGGCCTTTGATGCTCAATCTTCACCTGTTGACGATTCTAACACTTCGCCACAAATGTTGCTATATCCTTCTTTATGTTATTCCACCAATAGACTTTTTGCAAATCATGGTACATCTTGGTAGCACCTGGATGGATAGAGTACCAAGAGTCGCGAGCCTCTCTCAACATCCACTCTCTCAAGTTATCCACATCCGAAACACATAATCAGCTTTGATATTGGAGTACACCATCTCTCCCTTGGGAGAAAACCTCCATTTTCTTATTTCGAACTGCTTTCTTTAACTTCACTAAAATAGGATCCTCATCTTGTATTTCCCTAACTTCTACCACTAAGGAAGATTCCGAACCATTCTTAATAATAACACCACCATCTGTCGAATTTGTAAGGTGAACACCCAAGTGAGCAAGCCTATGGACATCCTTCGCCAATTCCTTCTTCCTATCCTCAACATGAGACACACTCTCTATGGACAACCTACTAAGAGCGTCCGCCACTATATTGGCCTTGCTCAGATGGTAAAGAACACTCATGTCATAATCCTTGAGAAGCTCTAGCTATCTCCTTTGCTACAAATTTAGATCTTTCTGAGTCAACACATATTGAAGGCTCTTGTGGTCCGTGAACACATCCACATGCACCCCTGTCACGACCCGAACATAAGCCCAGATCGAGACACAGGATAAAGAACACCGAGAGGCTTCAAGTCGATCCATGACATGAATATAACATCTAAATTCAACATAATCAAGAGGAAGTCTAACATATATAGTATAATGGAAGACTGAAAATATCATAACATCTGAATCATTAACACAAGGCTGAAATTGAATACATGCTATGTCTGAAAAGCCTCTACTTTTGACGAGCTGATGGGACAAGACCCCAACTAACCCACTATAGTATAAAACTAAAAATACTAAATACAACTGATAAAGGGCCCTCGGAAGATGAGGAGTCACCAACTGAGACTGGGAGATGCTAATACTGAGAGTCTCGCTAATGGCAGGTCTGAGCCTGAATATCCGAGCCTGTATCATAAAATAATACAACATAGTATGTGGTAAGTACGTGGAAAGCACCGATGCAAGGTAAGTAAAACGGATATTTAAAATACATAAGAGTACATAAGAATAGGACAACATGAATGTAAAGTAAACATCATAACATAACATGAGGATCAGGGTTTTCAAACCATTCATCAATCAGTCATGACCATAATCATAAGAGAAAAACATTTATAGAACATAACTTGAGCCAAAGTAACATAACATAACAATGCATAAAAATATGCGGAACACTGGGGGAACTCGTCATAATCGACACCATCATGATAGAGTCTTACATGATGCCCAACTATCTCACTCAAGTGGGCAGAGCCGTCCCAGGCTTGACAGGCATGGGGCGTGCAGTATGTGATATCACGAAAAGGGGATCCATTAACATTTGGATATATATAAACCTATGGTGGCACGTAGTTTTGAGACACCGGCGTAGTCCTTTGAATGCCGGGCTACTCGGTGCTAGACACTACTATAAAAAACATGCACATTAAGGCTCGTATGGTAATCGTAAAATCATTCATGGAGTTCATGTCCAAATAAATAATGAAATCATTTATTCCCATTTGAAATACATGTTTAGCCATGAACAAGGGCCCTTGAATTGTCCAGAGTCATAAATCCATCAATCATGAAATCCATATATATTTGTAAAGCATATATAAATTTGATATTTCATAAATCAATGATAAGTACTTTAGAGAAATCATATCATAAGCATAAATTATAATTGGGCTAATTAAATTAAGATCATAGTGAAATCATAACTTGATTTTTCATAAAACATACATAATTGGGCATAATTGGATTTAACTTCAAATCTATAAATTTATATTCAAAATAATCTTAAAATCTGCCCATATATCATAAAATATAATTTAATACATAAAAGGAATTGACCCATAGATAGATTGTTGAGAAGTTTTACAAGAATTGGAATAAACTATATAGATCATGAAATTGAGTCTATAATTGAAATTCATGGAATTGAGAAGAATTTAGGGCATGAGAGTGAAAGGAACTCTCGTTCATGGCCGCACATACCTGGGTAAATCTGATCAACACTCCCTCTTAAAAGCCCAAGGGAAATTGAAGGGAATTTGGAGAGATTCTTCAAACTTGATCTCCAAGGAAGACTCTAAGTTGCATGCATGGGAATGGTGAGGCTTAGAATAGGTTTAACACCCTTAAAACCCTATTAACTGAGCTTAAAACAACGTAGTTTAGGACCTTAGGGCTTAGGAATGATGAAAATGCCCTTAATGAAAAACCTGAAAAAACTACACTGCTAGTGACCATGACCATGGGTTGTTGCTGGCTCCAACGAGTCATTACTTCCCTCGTTTCTTCACCCTAGTTTTCGGTCTCAAGTCTTCTACCATGACCTGTACCACGAGTCTTTACCATTCCCAACAACTCGTCACTATCATCCGTAGTCACCACTGCCTATTTACCAGAAGTCCTTCCAATGGGAGCATACCACGATCCGTGGCTACAACTAATGAGTCATTCCATGACTCGTGCCAACACTTTTTGACTAGGACCATCCTCTCAACGACCCCCAGACAATGACTCGTTGCATCGACCAACGAGTCGTTGTAAGACCCGTTACTTCCAAATCCATTTCTGCAGATTCTCACCATGAGCCCTCGAGTCGTTAGATCCACCAACAACCCGTACAATGAGTCATTCTAAGAAGAAACCTCAGATTTTCTGCAACTTCTTATTTCAAATTCCAAGTCTAGTCTTAAGCACTTCTGGGGTATTACAATATCTTCTCCTTGGGAACATTCGTTCTCTAATATGGGTAAACATACTGAAAAGCTGAGAAATGCAACTACCATTCCAAATACTGAACATTTAAGCTGAAAACTAATGGAGTAATTAACTCTGAACTAGAATACATGGTTGAACTGAATTCATGAATCACATGTACATACATTTACATGAAGGAAACTGGAAGACATGAACTGAACATGGAACTAAATAGAATACTAAGGAGGAAACTGATACCTCTAGTTGGAACTGAGCCGGAAGGCAATAAATGCGGGTATTTAGCCATTATATCTGCTTCAGATTTCTATATAGCTCCCTCAACATGCTGATTCCTGCACAAAACCTTCACTGAGGCTACTTTTTTGTTTCTTAGCATTCGAACCTGACAATCAAGTATTTCCACCGGAACCTCCTCATAGCTAAGGCTATCCTTTATACCTATACTCTCCACCTGAACAACAAAATACGGGTCACCCAAGAACTTCTTTAAGAGCGATATATGGAATACTAGATGAGCTAAAGCCAATTCTAAGGGCAACTCCAATTCATAGGCCACCTTGTCAACAAGTCTCACAATTCGATACGAACCAACATAACAGGACTGAGTTT
Organism: Datura stramonium; assembly: GCA_018107945.1. NCBI lineage: Eukaryota > Viridiplantae > Streptophyta > Magnoliopsida > Solanales > Solanaceae > Datura > Datura stramonium. The sequence goes on along the minus strand of JACEIK010000561.1, from coordinate 86,124 downwards.
CCCTTTTTTTTGAACCTCATCACTCCCTTTATGGGATATACCACCCAATCATCAATTTCAAACTCAAGCTCCCTCCTCCTCACATCCGCATAGAACTTTTGGCGACTCTGAGCTATTTTCAACCTGTCCCTTATAAGCTGAGCTTTCTCCATGGCCTCATGGACTGAATCTGGTCCTATTAACATAGCTTCACTGACTTCGAACCAACCAATTGTCATGATCCGAACGTACACCTGGATCATAGACACGGGACAAGGAGCCCCGAGAGACCCCAAGTCAACCCATGATATAAGCGTACATCTAATTCAATCACATAAGCGGAAGACTTAACATAAGAAAATGTAAACATGTTATAAATGCGGAGAAAGTACAACACACAATCCGTACATGACGGTTGAATACAACTTATAGTCTGAAAAACCTCTAATCATAAAAGACGGGCTGATGGGACAACTCCCCCAACTAACCCAACAATTCTGAAACTAAAAATAAAAGCATAGAGTCTGAACATATGGCCCTCGGAACATGAGGATTCACCAAATAAACTGATAGCGAACTCTGAGGAGCTATTGAGGAGAGTGAGCCTGAGAGCCGGGTCCTGTATCATGAAACGATACAACATAGAAGGTATGCGGTCAGTACTTGGAATGTACTGAGTATTTAAGGTAAGTAAAAAAATATTTAAAATATAGAAATCTCATAAATGATCATAAGAGTGGGACATCATGCTCATATCATAAATATTGTACCATAACATAAGACTCAAGGTTTTCAAAACATTCGTAATACAATTGTAATCATAATCATAAGAGAAAGGACTTGTTTAACATGAATTGAGCCCATATACATAATCATAAACGTGTATAGACCATGAGGAATAGTGGGAGATTCTCTTAACTGACATACCCCATATGAGCACACATGAAGACCGACTTGTAACCCTAGTCGGGAGGGTGATAATGCTCAAACCACACCTCTTACTAAAGTATGAAGCAGACGTTGTCAATAAAGAACCCAACTAGAGGTTGGGGTCGAACCCACAGGGAATATGAGAGAACTAGATTACAACGGGTAAGTGAACTTGTGAGGTAGTTACTTCAAAATTGGGGGATTCTGAAGAAAATCAAAAATAAAATAATTATTAAAAATCTAGTGTTGAGTCAATATTAAAGGATAACTAGAGTTTGTGTTCCCCATGGGTTCATAACTGCTTTGGGTATACACTCATGATTATCANTCACCAATACTTACTTATAGAACTGATAACTTAGGTTCATTCAAACGACCGACCAGTCCCTATTGAATGAATATACTCAATCACTCGACCAAGTCTCATGAGCGGTTTCAAACTATCCATTATCACTAAGTTCCAGATATAACTATCCTGCGACCACAACTCAAGTTAATACAATGATTATCAAAATTAAGGATCAGTTGTAATCTCTTTTCCTAATCTCTACCTCTTAGTCCTAAGAAAGTAAAGAATTCGGGCATGTACTAATATTGCACACCGTTAAGAAACGTTTAAGAATGAAGAGAATACAATATAAGTGTTTGAATTGGTTTTAAAATCACTTTGTGCAACCCTAGCTTGTTAATCCACCATGGTTCCCACAACCCTAGCTATGGAGGTTTTAGCCTCTCATAGTTGTAAGATTGTGAGTTGTATTCATATTAACATCATAAATCAATATTTACAATTATGAATGAGAAAAACACTTCCTTTAATTACTCAGCAAAATCCTTAAGAACAAATAGCAAGAACAAGATGAATTCAAGAAAAGATTGATCATAAGTCGAATCAACTCAATTCTCTTTTTCTCTAATGTCTTTCGGCCAAATTTGCTCTCTACCGACCTTTTTCGACTTATCCTAAAAAAATAAAACCTAAAAAGTATTTATACAGACACAAGAATTCTTTTTCTAGGCTGACAGGGTGAATTTCCATATCTGGTTCCGCCTTCATCACGAGTCAACCTACGACCCGTAGCACCATCCTACGACCCATACCATCCTTTCGTACCTTGCATGACTGGCTGGATTTTGGCTAAGTGTTGGATCCTAGTATGACTCGTACCTCCATCCTACGATCCGTACTGAGCTCCCGTGGCTTAAAACTTTGAAATTCTTCTGAAGTTTATCACGGCCGCCATGGTACTACTCGTACCTTCATTCCACGGTTCGTACTTACTTTTCGTAGCAGGAGTCAGCCTCTTATGCAAATCTTCTGAATCTTTTCACGACTTCATCAACACGACTCATACAAGCTTGGTATGACTCGTACTAATATTCTTACATTTCATATCTTCAACACTAGCCTTCTGCAACTTTTCACGGCCATCAGTACGACTTATAGGACCTTCCTACGGCTCGTACTATGGACTGAACTTTGAGCCTATTTTGCATACTTCAGGCTTTCTTTTGCAATTTTTTAGCTCCAACACCAATTTATCCTGCAACAGCAGGAAAAGTGCCTTATATCCACATAAACACACCTAAGTCCATGCTATTTTCTTAGTTTTGAACATCAAAAGTACTGTAAATCCACATCACATCAACACCCTCAACTTAAAACTTTTGCATGTCCTCAGGCAAAGAAAAGAAAAAGTAAACACGATGCTCAACTAGAAAGTAGACTTAAGATATTACAGCCAATACTCAAACAAAACTTGCACTTTCTATACAAACTCTATTGACCCTTTCTCATGGAACAACATCAGCTAATGCATTACAATCAACCACAAAACATCATAAACAGGGATCAAAACATGTCATCCAACTATCAACAGGCAATCAAGTCATCACCAATGTTTTCCATACAGACCAATGGTAAAAGCAAACATAATCCATGTACCCTCGCACAAATGAAGTCCCCACTCAGATATGAAATGTCAAACATAGCATAGTACTAAACAAGTAAGGCGCTCACTCTCACAAAGAAGTTACAAGTATTATGTGTCAGATACCATAGTCTTGTCCTTATTTTCTTTGCTTTGGTTTATTAGATGGTCGATTTAGGATCACTATAGGACTTGATATATCTTGTAATATAGGCTTAGGGCTGGACATGATAAACATGGGAGATTTTATTAGTGACTATCCCTTCCTTGGAACTCATACATTGGCTACACCATTCACCTATATCACCCTTTTACTCTTTCATTCCCTTTTCTTCCCCCTTTTTTCCCTTATTTACACATTTTCATGGGTGTGATGAGTTTTCAATTTTTTTAGCATTTTCATTTTCCTTTGAGTTTTCTTTTTGAAGATTTTCAGCATTTTTCATCCTTTTCTTTTCATCTCACCATACCTCATTTTTCACCATTTTTTTTTTCTTTCTTCCATTCCCACCATTTACGCACCCCTACTCTAGCCACCCTCAACTTAAGCATTTTGCTTATGTTGAGGTTCACAATATCCAAGGAAGGACCAAGGCCAAAATAGGTTCATTGTAAAAAATGGATACGGTTAACCGGTAAATCAAAGAAACATGGTCTATTAAGGTTCAAACTTGGGATCAAGGGATTCATGCAACTTTGGTAGGATAGGCTAAAATTGAGATAAACAAAAATGTCCTATGATCATATCCTAACCAACCATCCTTAGCCTATGCAAAGACCAACTAGACAAGTTCTAGATCTTCAACACAATACCGAATTGAATACTATTCCTCACTCACACATGGTACATGAACTATTTTCACCTCACCTGTCTGGTTTATATATGGCTTAACAAGACTACTCATGTTGGCAAACTAAATTACATCAAAATATCCATAGCAATCATGCATGTTGTCACAAATACATAGCTAATGCATCAGAAAATTTTTAGACAGGGTCAATTTTTTTCAAAAACCAAAACTAGTGCATTTTTATTGGTTGAGTACTCCTAAGATACTTTCTAATTAAAAAAATTACAAACTAAAAAATTTAAAAATCCTACACATGCTGGTTCTACTACATAGTATGCCTGAGGGAAAAGAAACACGACAAGAAAAATCCTTAGACGAATCAAAAATCCCAAAAATTACAAGTATACCCCCTCCCCTTTTTGAAAAGTAAGCTTTATCCTGAAGCATCATCTATGAGAACATAGGGAAGAGAACATACCTGTGGCACACCAGGCTTCACCTTGCATGGGTTGCCTCCCATGCAACACCTGATTTAATATCGCGGCACGACGTAACTTTTGTGACTCCTCAAGCACCATCAAGGTATACTTATTCTTTTTAATTCCTCCCCATCTCCCAGATACACTTTTATTCTTTGCCCATTTACTTTAAATCTTTTCCCTTCTTTGTTCTCAAGTTCCACTGCACTATACGAATACACTTGCACTACTTTGTAAGGTTCCATCCATCTAGATTTCAACTTCTCAGGATGCAACTGGAGTCTTGAGTTAAATAGTAGGACCAAATCACCTGGCTAAACCTCCCTTCTTGCAATCTTTTTGTCATGGTAGATCTTCATTCTTTCTTTATAGATGGCTGCACTCTCATAAGCCTTAAGTCAGAATCCATCCAACTCATTAAGCTAGTTAAGCCTTAGCTTGGAAGCTTCGTTCTAGTTCATGTTTAGCCTTTTCAGAGCCCATAATGCCTTATGCTCTAGTTTAACTGGTAAGTGGCATGCTTTGCCATAAACCAGCTGGTATAGAGATGAACCAATGGGAGTCTTATAAGTTGTTCTATAAGCCCACAGTGCGTCATCGAGCTTCCTTGACCAACCCTTCCGACTATTATTCACTGTCTTGGCCAGTATGGTCTTGATTTCCCTGTTTGAAACTTCCACTTGTCCACTCAACTGAGGGTGGTAAGGTGTGTCCACCTTATGATTGACACCATATTTTCCCAACAAGGTTTTGAAGAGGCGATTGCAGAAGTGAGATCCACCATCACTGATAATAGCTCTGGGAGTGCCAAACCTGGTGAAGATATGTTTCTGAAGGAATGCTGTAACACTCTTGCCTTCATTATTTGGTAGGGAAATTGCCTCCACCCATTTGGAGACATAATCCACAGCTATCAGAATATACTTCATTCCATATGAGCTGATGAAAGGACCTATGAAATTAATCCCCCACACATCAAACAACTCTACTTCCAAGATGGGGGTTAGTGGCAGCTCATGTCTATGGGTAATATTGCCCTGCCTTTGGCATTGGCCAAAAGACTTGGCGAAGTCATATGCATCTTGGTGAATAGATGGCCAGATATCCGCATTGTAAAATCTTATGTGCCGTTCTGATACCATTGTGATGACCCCCAACAGGAGATGAGTGACATGCCTCCAGAATTCTCAGCATCTCTACTTCTGGGACACACCTACAAATGATACCATCTGCATAGATGCAGAATAAATATGGCTTATCCCAGTGATATTTATGGGCATAAAATAAGAACTTCTTCTTCTGCTGAGGAGTTAGGTCTGCTGGCATCACATCGCTAACCAAGTAATTTGCAAAATCGACAAACCAAGGAATCAAATCCCGCGATGCAGCTAGTACCTGTTCGTCTGGGAAGGCATCATTTATCTCAAACTCCATCATCTCCTTCGCTTCAGACTCAAGCCTGGATAGATGATCTGCCACCTGATTTTCTGTTCCCTTTCAATCCTTCACCTCAAACTCAAATTCTTTAAGCAAGAGCACCCACTGAATCAATCTGGGCCTGACATCCTTATTGGACATCAGGTACCTCAACGCAACATGGTCTGTATGAATAATCACCCTGGTTCCAAGCAATATGCTCGAAAATTTTCAAATGCAAAGACCAATACCAGTAGTTCCTGCTCTATGACTGTATAATTCTTCTGGGATATATTGAGTGTTCTACTGGCGTAATAAATTGGATGAAAATTTTTTGCTCTCCTTTGGCCTAAAACAGCATTAAGAGCGACACCGCTAGCGTCACACATTACCTCAAAGGGAAGAGACCAATCTGGAGCTATGATGATGGGAGCAGTGGTGAGCTTTTCCTTTAGACACTCAAAGGCCTTTAGACATGCCTCATCGAATACAAACTCTACCTCTTTCTCCAATAATTTGCACAGTGGCTGTGCAATTTTTGAAAATCCTTGATAAAGTGCCGGTAGAATCCTGCATGCCCTAAAAAGCTTCTGACCCCTTTTACGAAAATAGGAGGCAGAAATCCTGCTATAACCTCGATTTTTGCCTTGTCCACCTCAATCCCCTTTCCTGAGATTTTATGGCCCAACACTATCCCCTCTTTAACCATGAAATGACATTTTTTGCAGTTTAGGACCAAATTGTTTCTTCACATCTTTTCAATACTCTTCCCAGATGATTAAGGCATGATTCAAATGAATCGCCTACAATAGAAAAATTATCCATAAATACTTCAATGGTGTCCTCCACCATGTCTAAGAATATGGACATCACACAACGCTGGAAGGTGGCTAGTGCATTACACAACCCAAATGGCATCCTTCTGAAGGCAAAAGTTCCATATGGACAGGTGAAGGTCGTCTTTTCCTAATATTTTGGAGCAATAGTGATTTGATTATACCCTGAATATCCATCAAGGAAATAGTATCATCCTCTACCTGCGAGTCTATCAAGCATTTGGTCCAAAAATGGCATTGGAAAATGGTCTATCTGGGTACAACAATTGAGTATCCTGTAATACATGCATACACGCCATCATGTGATTGGTCGTGTTGGTATCATCTCATTCTTCTCATTGGACACCACTGTAATCCCTCCTTTCTTTGGCATGCACTGGATAGGACTTACCCACAAAGTATCTGCTATAGGAAATATCACCCCAACTTCCAGCCACTTGTTAATCTCCTTTTTGATGACTTCTTGCATTGGAGGGTTCAGGCGCTGATGCTCTATGCTCGACTTACAATCTGGTTCAAGTTGGATCTTATGAGTGCATATGCCTGGTGGAATTCCGATGATATCAGCTATGGTCCAGCCAATTGCCTTATTGTATCTTTTCAAGATGTTAACCAAAGCTTCCACCCGCTCATCTAACTGTTTTGCTGCAATTATGACCGGCAAAGTGTTGTCCTTCCCAAGGAATACATACTTGATATGAGGAGGTAATTCTTTTAGTTCAAGGATTGGTGGTACCTTTATGGATGGCTTGACTGGCAGTGTTGAACGGTTCTTTAAGTCCAGGTCTAACTTATTTGGGCTGAAGTTATATGACCCTGTCCCATTTAGAGCATTAACCGTTTTTGTGTATTCTGGATTCCCATCTTCTTCATAATTCATTATCACAGCCGCCAATGCATCATCAGTCACAATTTCTTCCACAGGTGTTGGCAGCTTATTATGTTCCATTTGAATGTTCAAGAGAAAGCTTGTTCCTTTGATGTAGCCTAAGAGTCACTAAAGAAAAACAAAGAAAAAGTGTAAAAAGTAACGTAACTACCAACAAGTCAAATACAAGCTAATAAACTAGTCTCAACCGTATTCCTCGGCAACGGCGCCGTTTCTTGATAATGCTCAAACCACACCTCTTACTGAAGTATAAAGCGGACGTTGTTAATAAAGAACCCAACTAGAGGTTGGGGTCGAACCCACATGGAATATGAGAGAACTAGATTACAACGGGTAAGTGAACTTGTGAGGTAGTTACTTCAAAATTGGGGGATTTTGAAGAAAATAAAAAATAAAAAAATTATTAAAAATCTAGTGTTGAGTCAATATTAAAGGATAACTAGAGTTTGTGTTCCCCATGGGTTCATAACTGCTTTGGGTATACACTCATGATTATCACCAATACTTACAGAAATGATAACTTAGGTTCATTCAAACGACCGACCAGTCCCTATTGAATGAATATACTCAATCACTCGACCAAGTCTCATGAGCGGTTTCAAACTATCCGTTATCACTAAGTTCCAGATTTAACTATCCTGCGACCACAACTCAAGTTAATACAATGATTATCAAAATCAATGCTCTATTTTAATTCTCTTTTCCTAATCTCTACCTCTTAGTCCTAAACAAGTAAAGAATTTGGGCATGTACTAATGTTGCGCACCATTAAGAAATGTTTAATCATGAAGAGAATACAATATAAGTGTTTGTATTGGTTTTAAAATCACTTTGTACAACCCTATCTTGTTAATCCACCATGGTTCCCACAACCCTAGATATGGAGGTTTTAGCCTCTCATAGTTGTAAGATTGTGAGTTGCATTCATGATTAAAAATATAAATCAATACTTACAATTATGAATGAGAAAAACACTTCCTTTAATTACTCAGTAAAATCCTTAAGAACAAATAGCAAGAACAAGATGAATTCAAGAAAAGGTTGATCACATGTTGAATCAACTCAATTCTATCTTTTTCTAATGTCTTTCGGCTAAATCTGCTCTCTACCGACCTTTTTAAACTTCTCCTAAAAAAATAAAACCTAAAAATTATTTATACAGACACAAGAATTCTTTTCCTAGGCTGACAGGGTGAATTTCCATATCTGGTTATGCCTTCATCATGAGTCAATCTACGACCCGTAGCACCATCCTACAGCCCGTATCATCCTTTCGTACCTTGCATGACTGGCTGGATTTTGGCTAAGTGTTGGATCCTGGTATGACTCAACCTCTATCCTACGATCCATACTGAGCTCCTGTGGCTTGACTCTGAAACTTTGAAATTCTTCTGAAGTTTATCACGACCGCCATGGTATGACTCGTACCTTCATTCCACGGTTTGTACTTACTTTCCGTAGCAGGAGTCAGCCTCTTATACAAATCTTCTAAATCTTTTCACGAATTCATCATCACGACTCGTACAAGATTGGTATGAATCATACTGATATTTGTACATTGCATCTCTTCAACACTAGCCTTCTTTAACTTTTCACCGCCATCAGTACGACTCGTAGGACCTTCCTATGACTCATACTGTGGACTGCACTTTGAGCCTATTTTTCACACTTCAGTATTTGTTTTGCAATTTTTTAGCTCCAACACCAATTTATCCTGCAACCAAAGAAAAAGTGCCTTATATCCACATAAACACACCCAAGTCCATGCTATTTTCTTAGTTTTGAGCATCAAAAGTGATGTAAATCAACAACACATCAGAGGGTGTTCGTACCTTGCCAAGGGTAGGACCATGAAAAGGCCATTCGGGCCATGAAAAGTCCCATAGGAGGTCCCAACATACCTACGGTGGCACGTAGTTTATGAGATCCGGGGCAGAACCTAGGCCCCGAACCTACTCGGTGTTCGATACTACTCCCAAAACATATATAGTGCTTATAGTATAACATACATGAATTCATGGGCTAGTTAAATCATGATAATCATAAATATACTTGTACATACGTGAACTAGCCATGAAACGAGGCCCGTGAGTCGACCAAAACATAATTCATGATTCATAAGGTTCATACATACTTGTAAATCATGCATATAACTTGAAATTCATACAATCATGATGGGTAATATCATAAATCCATTATTCAAATCGTAAATCATGCTGGGTTCGTAAATATCATCATTTGAAGAAAAGATTATAAATCGATTCATCATGGGTCATGCATAATTAGGCTTAATTTCATAGAAATCAAAATCGATAAAACTTATAAATGATTTAAATAAATAAAATTGATTAAAAACCACTTATTATGATGAGAATTTAAAATCACAAAACCCATTATCAGATCATTAGACTTTTATAAAAATCATCTTCAAAACCCCATGGGTTTTCTTAAAATTTTTGTAAAAATCATAGAGGATGGGCATGGGTGTGGAAGAAATCACCCATTGATAGCCTTATATACCTGAGAATAACTGGTTCTTAACTTCTCTTGATAACCCAAGAAGAAATTGCAATGAATTGATGAATACTAGCTTGAATCACTCCTTCAATTCCCCTACCTTGCATGCATGAATGGATGAAGTGAAAAATGAACTTAACCCCTTTAAATTTCCTTATTCATAACCCAAAACGTCATAGTTTAGGCCTTGGGATCTTAGGAATTTACGTAAAAGCCCTTACTAACTCGCAGGAAAATAACTGCCAGGTGACCCTAACAGGTGACCTGACGACTTGTTACGTGCCCAAACGACTTGTTACTTGGCTCATCGAGTACATTGTCTCCCTTCTACCAATTTATGTATATTTCACCCAATGACTCATACCACGACTCATTGCTTGACATGAAGAGTCATGGTCTTCTTTCGTGAAGTACACTGCTTTGACTTTTCTATTTTCATACACCTTCTCCCCACGGTTGACCTAACGATTCGTGGTGTCTGACCACGAGTCGATCTCACGCCCGTGGGGACTGCTTTTCCTTAAATATTTTCCAACTCTCCCAAGTCTCCCCACGAGTCACCTAACGACTCATGGGCTTTCCTCACGAGTCGTCTAATGACTCGTTTTGCACCTGCAATTCAGATTTTCAGTTTTTCCCCATTTCAACTCCCAGGCCCGCTCTTTGAGTTCTCGGGGTATAACAATATCTCCCCCTTGGGAACATTTTTCCTCGAATGTAAGAGACACACGGAAAACTAAGAATCATACATTCATCATATTGAATTACTGATTATTTAAATTGGAGACTAACGGAATGACTACCTCTGAAAAGGACTACATAGCAGAACTGAATTCAGACATCACATACCTTTATCATATCATAAATCAAACTTGTGCACATCAACTGAACATGGAAACTGATTAGAGAATTAGGGCAAAACTGATACCTCAAAATGAAACTGAGCTGGTAGGGAACAGGTGAAGGTATTTAGCTATCATATATTCTTCGGCTTCCCACGTAGCTCCCGCGACATGCTAATTTCTCAATAACACCTTTACTGAAGCTACTTCTTTGTTCCTCAACCTCCGAACCTGATGATCCAAGATTGCAACTGGAATTTCCTCATAACTGAGGCTATGTCTCACACCAACACTTTCCAACGGGACAACTAAAGCTAGATCACCCAAGCACTTTTTCAAGAGTGATACATGAAAGACGGGATGAACTGAAGAAAACTCTGATGGCAAGTCCAACTCATACGCTACCTTACCAACTCTTCTCATAATCCGGCAGGGACCAACATAGAGGGGACTGAGTTTTTCCTTCTTCCCAAACCGCATGACTCCCTTCATGGGAGATACCTTTAGAAATACCCAATCGTCCACCTCGAACTCCAACTCTCCTTCTCACATCCGCATATGACTTTTGACGACTCTGAACATTTTTCAACCGTTCTCTTATCAACTGAATCTTTACGGTAGCCTCATGAACTGAATTAGGCCCTATCATAGCTGCCTCACCAACCTCAAACCATCTAATGGGCAATCTATACCTTCGTCCATAAAGAGCCTCGAACGACCCTATCTGGATGCTAGAGTGATAGCTGTTATTATAAGCAAATCCGATCAAGGGAAAATGATCATCCCAGGTACCTTTGAAATCCATTACACATGCTCTCAACATGTCCTCGAGAGTATGGATTGTTCGTTCGGCTTGACCATCCATTTGCAGATGAAAGGCTATGCTGAGCTTAACTCGAGTCCCAAGCCCCTTTTGAAATGACCGCCAGATCTGGGAGGTAAACTGAGCACCTCAGTCTGAAATAATAGACAAAGGCACTCCATGAAGTTGAACCAACTCCTGAATATACAATTTGGCATAGTCATCTGCTAAATCTGTGGTTTTGACCGATAGAAAGTATACAGCCTTGGTCAACCTGTCTACCACTACCCATATAGAATCATACTGTCAGCGAGTACGAGGTAGGTCAGGAATGAAATCCATATTAATCTCTTCCCACTTCCAAGTAAGAATGCTAATGTCCCGAAGTACGCCTCCCGGCCTTTGGTTCTCGACCTTCATTTGTTGACAGTTTGGGCACTTGGCTACGAATTCTGCAATATCCCTCTTCATGCCGTTCCACCAATATATTTCCCGCAAATCATGATACATTTTGGTGGCACCCGGATGGATAGAGTTCCTAGATCCATGTGCCTCATGCAATATCCGGTCCCTCAAATCATCTGCATCTGGAACACACAGACGACCCTGGTACCGCAACACACCATCTCCCCTTTGGGAGAAAACCTCCACCTTCTGACTCCGGACGACTTCTTTCAGCTTTACCAACATCGAATCCTCATCTTGTCTAGACTTCACATCAATCAACAAGGACGATTCAGATCCATTTTGCACAACAACGCCACCATCAGTCGAGTCGATCAATCTAACTCCCAACCATGTAAGTCGATGGACATCTTTCACTAACTCCTTATTTCCCTCATCCACATGGGACACACTCTCCATAGAAAGCCTACTAAGTGCGTCGGCTACCACATTAGCCTTACCCGTGTGGTAAAGAACACTCATATCATAGTCCTTAAGTAGCTCCAACCACCTCCTTTGTCGAAGACTGAGATCCTTATACGTAAACACATATTGCAAGATCTTGTGGTCTATAAATACATCCACGTGGACCCCATACAAGTAATGCCGCCATATCTTCAATGCAAACACCACCGCAGCCAACTCAAGATCATGGGTCGGGTAATTCCTCTCATGGATTTTCAACTATCTCGAGGAATACACTATCACTTTCCTGTGCTGCATCAACACACACCCAAGTTCGATTCTTGAAGCATAACAATATACTACAAAACCATCAGTACCCTCGGGTAGGATCAACATTGGTGATGAAGTGAGTAGAGTCTTCAACTCTTGGAAGCTTTTCTCATAAGCCTCCGACCATTGGAACTTTACCTTTTTATGAGTCAACCTGGTCAAGGGTGCTGCAATTGATGAAAATTCCTCGACAAACCTCCGATAGTAGCCTGCTAGGCCCAAGAAACTATGAATTTTTGAAGGATTCATCGGTCTGAACCAATTCTTAACCACTTCAATTTTATGAGAATCCACTCTTATGCCCTCATTCGATACCACATGACCTAAAAATGCCACGGAGTCCAACCAAAATTCACACTTGCTAAATTTTGCATACAACTAACGATCCTTGAGGGTCTGAAGCACTATTCTCAAGTGGGCGGCATGCTCCTTCTCGCTCCGAGAGTATATAAGGATATCATCAATGAACACGATCAAGGCATGAAATGAGGCTCGTGAGTCAGCCAAAACATAATTCATGATTCATAAGGTTTATGCATACTTATAAATCATGCATATAGCTTGAAATTCATAAAATCATGATGGGTAATATCATAAATTCATAATTCAAATCATAAATCATGTTGGTTCGTAAATATCATCATTTGAAAGAAAGATCATAAATCGATTCATCATGGGTCATGCATAATTAGACTTAATTTCATAGAAATCAAAATCGGTAAAACTTATAAATGATTTAAATAAATAAAATTGATTAAAACCCATAGATTATGATGAGAATCTAAAATCACAAAATCCATCATCAGATCATTAGACTTTTATAAAAATCATCTTCAAAACACCATGAGTTTTATTAAAATTTTTGTAAAAATCGTAGAGGATGGGCATGGGTGTGGAAGAAATCACCCATTGATAGCCTTACATACCTAGGAATAACTTGTTCTTAACTCCTCTTGATAACCCAAGAAGAAATTGCAATGAATTGATGAATACTAGCTTGAATCACTCCTTCAATTCCCTTACCTTGCATACATGAATGAATGAAGTAAAAATTGAACTTAACCCCTTTAAATTTCCCTATTCATAACCCAAAATGTCGTAGTTTAGGCCTTGGGATCTTAGAAATTTACGTAAAAGCCCTTACTAACTCGCAGGAAAATAATTGCCAGTTGACCCTAACGGGTGACTTGATGACTCGTTACGTGCCCAAACGACTCGTTACTTGGCTCATCGAGTACACTGTCTCCTTTATACCAATTTATGTATATTTCACCCAATGACTCATTTCCTGATATGACGAGTCGTGGTCTCCTTCCGTGAAGTACACTTCCTTGACTTTTCTATTTTCATATACCTTCTCCCCACAGTTGACCTAATGGCTTGTGGTGTCTGACCACGAGTTATTCCCACGCCCGTAGGGACTCCTTTTCCTTAAATATTTTCCAACTCTCCCAGGCCTCCCCACGAGTCATCTGAAGACTCATGGGATTTCATCACGAGTCGTCCAATGACTCATTCTGCACCTGCAACCCATATTTTCAGTTTTTCCCCATCTCAACTCCCGAGGCTGCTCTTTGAGTTCTCGGGGTATAACACCAATAGGCGATCTACATCTTCGCCCATAGAAAGCCTCAAATGGAGCCATCCGAATACTGGAATGATAACTGTTGTTATATGCAAACTCAATGAGAGGCAAATGATCATCCTAAATACCCTTGAAATCAATCACACATGCTCTCAAAATTTCCTCAAGTGTTTGAATGGTCTGCTCCACCTGACTATCTGTTTGGGGGCAGAATGCTGTGCTGAGCTTGACTTGAGTATCAAGTCCCTTCTGAAATGATCTCCAAAACTGGGAGGTAAACTGAGCATCTCTATATGATATGATGGACAAGGGCACTCCATATAACAGGACTAACTCCCAAATGTATTAACTTAGCATAATCCTCCGCTGAGTCGGTAGTTTTGACTGATAGGAAATGAGCTGCCTTAGTCAACCTGTCCACAACCACCCAAATAGAGTCATACTATCGACGTGTATGAGGCAACCCTATAATGAAGTCCATATTGATTTTATCCCACTTCCAAGTAGGAATACCAATGTCCTGAAGCACACCTCCCTATCTCTTATGCTCAACCTTCACCTATTGACAATTCGGATACTTAGCCACAAACTCTGCTATGTCCTTCATGTCGTTCCACCAACAGACTTCCCGTAGGTCACGGTACATCTTGGTAACATCTTGGAATCATGAGCTTCGTGCAACATCCACTCCATCAAGTCACTAGCATGCGGGACACACAAACGATCTTGATATCGAAGCAGACCGTCTCCCCCTTGGGAGAAGACCTCCACCTTTTGATTTTGAACAACTTCCTTCAACTTTACCAAAATAGGATCCTCATCTTTCTTAGCCTTAACATAGGTCATTAAAGATGTTTCTGATCCATTCTAAACCATGAAACCACCATCTCTGGGGCATACTTGGACAAACGAGTGAAATCCAAGGCATACTCCTGAACTGTCATCTTTCCTTGCTTCAGGTTCACTAACTCGACTACTTTAATCTCCCTCATCTCACGAGGGAAGAACCTATCTAGAAATGCGACATGAAACTCATCCCAACTATTGGGGCCTGCTCCAACTGTCCTGCTATCCTTTCATTTCCTGAACCAAATATGCGCAACCCCTTTCAACTGATACAATGCTAGATTTGCGCACTCCTCCTTGATGAGTTGGTAATTCACCAACTCATTAGGCTCTTAAGCCTAAATTTTTGCTTAGTTTTTGAGTTGTTTATGTGGATTCTATGCCCTTTTTTATTTTGTTGTGTGCAAATGCGTATTGTGAAGAAAAGAGTAAGAAATGCAGCAAAAATAAGGAAGTGGCATGAAATTCGGCGTTCCACCGAAGACCGACGAAACGCTGGTCAAAAGCTGACCACCACTCCCTCTGGGAAACAAGCCACCGGGAAAATATGGGTTGCCAACGGTGACTCACCGGTTTAGCCACTGAATGGTACCTGACTTGCTAGATTGAAGAGAAAAAAACCGGCGGTGCATGGATGGAGATCGACGAAACATCGAAGGAACCGTTGTTGGCTACTGGAAGCAGCAGATAGCACAACTGGTGGTCTGGGAGTTACAATTGGAGAACCGCCGATACTTCCACCGATGCCAAAACGCTGCTAAGAGGCAAAATTGTCCATCACAAAAAATGAGAGAGAAGATACCCTATTTTCTTGGATATATATTCTAGAAAAAGTACTTTGTACTAATCATCTTTTCATTCCTAGCTTTGAAACATTCCCTTGGCAGAGAAGAGGAGAATTTGATTGGTAAAATTTGAAAAGTACTATTCTCTTTTTCTTCTTCTTCTTCTTGATAGCAAGGTACTTCCATTGTTGAAGACTACTTGTGAACTTGATTTTACTACTCTTGTTATTGAATTCAATGAATTTATTGTTAAATGTGCTTTTGAATTTCTTAATTACGAGTAGCTAAATCATTAATTAGAGGTGTGTGATGATGAATGCTTAATTAGAGTGGATACATTTGATCACGGGAAAAAATATAGTGCCTGTGATACGCTTTATAACTTAAATTAGTCGTGTTGTCTAAGCTATTTGATACATTTTCATGTGATTTTATATAAAAGTGAAGATATGTGCTAACCAA
>JACEIK010000561.1:41668-68662 GCA_018107945.1 Datura stramonium | reverse complement strand
TCAAACGAAAATATCTATCACCAACACTTTAGATATTTAAGATCACACTAGAAATGGGTAGTTAGAGGAATGGGTCCAGTCCCTGTGGGTTCGACATTCCAATTCTTAAAAAGAGCCACTATATTACTTGCACGACCCGTACACTTGCGGGCACGCCAACATTCTGGGAAAATCAAACTTCCATCGAAGAGAAACAAATGAAAGGCTTTCATAAAAATTCTCGTAGATGATCTTTTGTTCTTCTTATATATAAGATCGTGATTGGATCCGCATATGTTTAATATAGAGAATAATCTTATCCTTTGAGAATAATCAAAAATTGACATACTCCGAAAATACAGAAACAAAGAAATTCCACGATCGAACTACTAAAAGAAAATAGAACGGACTAGAAATCGGAGCTCTAAATGATTCATTTTGGAAAGTAACTAAGAACTTCGGATTGCAGTAATAAGATATTGAATCATCAGAACTACTTCAATATATCTTTTTTACTTTTTAGCCACAGAGTCTTTGTGTACAAATAACATAAAGAAATGTAATCAATGTTTATTGGAAAAAGCAACCCTAAAGATTTGGGACGAAAAGTGGGGTATTGCTAGAGTCATCTCAATATTGTTTAACTAATTATAAAAATGTTATATTCTCTTCAATCTATAATGGAAGATCCATTGATTATGATGTGGGTCTAATTGTTCTTACTTGATTATTGCATGCAAAAGAATAATTAAATATTAGAAGATAATTTAATGGTGGGTATGGATGAGAGATTGTGAAATTGGGCTAGAAATAGCCAAAATTACATTCTCACTCCTAATTAATAGCTAATAGCTAGAAATTAGTGCAGCTATTAATCCAAATTCTGATCGGGTTGAGCTAATGGTGTCTAGAGGTTTGATAAAACTCTAGCAAGAGGTATTTATAAGGCTGAGAAGCAGTAAATACCCATTTTTTCGAGATTATTTACACTAATTGAACTTATGAGATGACCTAGCATGACCCTGTCTAATTAGTATATCGTCTACACCACACCTCTAGTCTTTCACATTCTTGTTTATAACCTTGGTAATTTTGCTATCATAGTTAACCAAATTAGAAATTATACTCTATTACAAATTCCAATCTCCCCCAAACTTGTTTATTTCTATGTTATTTGTAAGTAGTGCAAGCTAAATTCAATTTTTCAACCGACACTTGTAATTATTAATCACTAGTTCTTGTGGGATTCGATCCCGATATTTGCGGGTTATTTGTTTTGATACAGAGACCGTGTATACTCTTTTCATGAGGAGTATATTTTGAATGTTTCAATTATCAAAAATGGCGTCATTGTCGGGGACTAGCACTTGATATTCTTGTGTTGATTGTGGATTTGAAATAATTTAGCATCTTAGTTACTTGATGTGATTTTGTTGTGCTTGTTAGGATATCACAACCATATGAGTCATCATTTCCAAGCAGGGGATAGCTTAGTGGAAGGTAACATGGAGCATGAGGAAGATAATTTGGTGAAATCGGAGATTGCGGGAGCCATTCGCCTACCACCCACGGTAGGGAATGCTGTATTTCATGTCATAAGCACCATGCTGCATCTGTTGCAAATGAAGGGACTCTTTGGAGGTAAACCAAGTGAGGATGCAAATCTTCATTTGAGAAATTTTCTGGAGATATGTCAGCCCTTCAACGTCACTAACATAATTTAAGGGTCTATCAAGCTAAGGCTTTTCCCATTTTCTCTAATGGGAGAGGCGACGATGTGGTTGGAAGAATTGTGTCCTGGTTGCAGGTTACATCTTTTTAAGAATTAACTAAAACTTTTTTGGATTGTTTCTTCCCCCCATCGAAAATGTTGCAGCTGAGGAATGACATTACAAATTTTAGGCAAGATCCTGGAGAGCCTTTGCATGATGCCTGGCTACAGTTCAAAAAGAAGCTTGCTCTTTGTCCCAATCATGGCCTTCCTGATGGAGTGCTTCTCCAAAGCTTTTACCGAGCCCTAGACTCCATCAACAAATCCGTTGCCAACAATTTAGCTAGAGGGTCTATTATGGATCAAACATATGAGTTGGCTAAAGCCCTTTTGGACAGAATGACAAAACCAATAAGGCCTAGCACACAAGAGAGACAAATGTATCTACACATGAGATCAACTTTAGTGCATTGGCGTTGAGTTGCAGAAAAGAGATGAAGGGAGAGATTAAAATCTTGCTAAAATGATGACACAACTGGAATTAATGACCAAACATGTGATGGGGGATGGGCCCAAGGTGGTGAATGCTATAGGTATGCAAGGTCCTTTGCAATGTGAAGGAGAATCGTCACCACCGAGGTACGAGGAAGAATGCCAATACATGGGAAATCAAATGGGAGGTTCTCGACCCGGGTTTCAAGGGACCAATCAAGTCCCTTGGCGCCCAAGGGACGAAAACCAAGGCTGGAGAAACCGTGATGCACAGGGATGGCCCGAAAGAAATGAAAGATGGGGAAATAGAGAGCAGAATCAAGAGGGAGACCGCTATCACCAAAGTTCAAACCCGTATGCTCCCCTTTCAAAAGCTGGAAACGCTCAAAGTCAGCCAGGTGTGAGCGAAGCTGGTAGCTCAAAATTGAAGAGATGTTAGCAAGAGTCCTCAAGAAAGTAGAATCAACTGAGAGCGGGGTCAAGAAATTGAGAGGGAGGTGTCTAACCTTTCCCAAATAGTGATCTCTCATTCAGCCTCCATTAAGCATTTAGAAGCTCAAATGAATCACTTTTCCACTCAAGTGAACCCCCGAATAAAGGGACGCTCCCAAGTGACACAATGTCGAACCCGAAGAACGATAGTCAATGCATGACTATTGTCACTAGGAGTGGTAAAGTGGTTGGAGATGCAAGAGTGAAGCCCAAGGAGGCTAATGCTCCCAAATCAAACGAGGAGAATGAAATCGACGAAGTGCCAAAGACACTAAGGAGTGGTGGAAAGAGTGAAGAGGAAGGCGAGGTGAAGGATGCTGAAATTCCCTCATATGTTGATGAAGATGAGGTGGGAATGAAGGTCCCAAATGATGACAAGGTTGAAGCAAGAGCTCCACTCCCGTATCCACAATGATTGGCCAAGAAAAAGAAGGATGATCAGTTCAGCAAATACATTGACATGTTCAGAAAATTATCCATTAATATACCATTGGTGGATTCCCTTCTCCAAATGCTAGGATATGCTAAATTCATGAAAGAATTGTTGAAAAAGAAGAAGTTGGTTGATGCAGGTAGCGAGGAGATGATGCACCATTGTAGTGCGATGATGATGAGCAATCTTGCCCCCAAGCAGGAAGACCCTGGAGCTTTCACAATCCCTTGTACAATTGGGATATGTGTGTTTAACAAAGCTCTATGCGATCTTAGTGCCAACATAAATCTAACTCCCCTGATTATTTTCAAAAAGTTGGGACTTGGAAGCATGAAGCCTACATCTATGAGATTGCTCATGGCGGATTGTTCCATAAAAAAACTTGTGGGGGTATTAGAAGATGTGTTGGTGAGGGTGGATAAATTCATCCTACCAGCTGATTTTGTAGTCCTCGATTGTGAAATGGATGTGGAGGTATCCATTATTTTGGGGAGACCATTGCTCTCTACGGGGAGAGTTGTGGTTGATGTGGAGCTAGGGGAGCTCAAGTTTAGAGTTGGATGTGAAGAAGTCACCTTCAAGGTTTGTCCGTCAGCTGAAACTCCCGCCGAATGCAAGGTGATCAGGGTGTTGCAGAAAGAGGATGAGGATAGTGGAATTGATATGGAGGAGACGAAGTCGGCGGAGGATCCGTCGAAGAAGAATTGTTAAATGAGAGCTACGTAATTCCACGACGTTAACTAAGGAACTTCTTGGGAGGAAACCCAAGGAATGACCGAGACCATAAAATCCTTTCACCCGCACATGTGGCTTCATATATAAGGAAGTTCACACACCCTGAAAAAATCCATCCTCTATCCCTGAGTTTTATTTGATTTATTTTATATCTTTGTTGTTTGTTTTTGTAGTATCAATGAAGTGAGGAGAAAAGAGGTAAAGAATCACAACAACGCGGGAATCGCGCTGGACTGCCGAATCGCCGATCTAGAAGCGTGAACTACCACCTCTGGTCTCAAAAAGGTAGAAAGATGGGAGTTGAGCATTTGACTGGTGGATAGACCGGCGAACTGTTGATGTAGAATTATGTACCGCCGGTACATCACTGATACAACACAGATCACCTAAGCATTGGGGAGCCAAGCGGCGGCTCACCGGCGGATCGCTGATCCAGTTCGCGAACCGCCGATCAATAGTCGATGGAGATACAGTGAATTGGTCATTATTTCAAGTGTAAAAGGTAAAAGCAGTAGAACGCCAGTTCAATTCAGTGAACCACCAATGCAGCGCTGGTCGAGGTATGATTTTGGTTCAGAATTTAAATCAAATGTGGACCCACCTGACCTCAAATACTTGCTTGAGCCGCCCTATTCTGCTCAATATTCCCTTAGATTTGTCTTTTTACCATTTTTCCATACCCTTTTTGGCTTCCCAAAACCCAACCTTTCCACTTCCCTATATTTCCCTCTTTCCAACCTTTCCACTTCCCACCAACATATTAACTCACCATTACTACCCACCTTCTCGTTAACCTATCACTATCTCACCTTCCCACCTATAAAACCTCTCCCTTCCTTCACCAACATCCTCACTACACTCACATTCTCCTTCTCTACTACCAACCTCTGAAGCTGCCATTGTTGAAAGTGCTAAGCTCCCATAAGCTCTTCTTTGCAACATTCTTTCCTATAGTGTGGTAATGTATCCTTGTATCTTTTATGTTCTCATCAATGGAACATATATTGCACTTTTTATTATGACTTGAACATGCCTTTTCCTTACCTTTTACTGCCTTTCCTTCCTATTAGATTCATGGTTGATGCTTCATTTGTTGAAATGTTTAGGGGATAGAAGTGTAAGGTTGATATGGGTATGGGATAGGTATGCTATTTGTGTGAATTTGAATGGGGTGAAGTCTGAGTAACCCACTAGAATTGAAATGTCATGCTTTGCCCGATGATAGATTGGGGGACACCATTCTTAAGGGTAAATCATCATTTAAGCCCTTTTTCATGTGCAGAGTTGATGATTCACTAAAATGTGTGTGGGTTTTTATGAATGGGTTCCATTGAAATGTTTGGAGTTGATTTAGGGACGAAGACATTTGGTGATTCACCGATGGAACACCGGTCCAATATGTAGTTGGCTTCAAGCCACTGTTTGGTTCCCGTGTTACATCAGCAGTTTGTGGACCGGTACTGGAAACTCACCACCTTATCACCAGTAGGCAATTGGTATACTCAGTCTTCTGCTACACACTGGTGAGTCAGCGGCGGTTCGCGGACCCCTCCCGTGATTCGCCGGTGTGTCGCCGATGCTGCTGGTTCTTTAAATGATGGTATTTCATCTTTGCTTTTCATTTCACCTTTAGAATAGCTTGAGTTATTTTAGTTCAATTACAGTGTAGATGTCACTAACACCATGTTTTCAGAAATATCATGTTTGCATCCAGGAACCCTAGAAGGGGCAAGGCCCCCACATCATCCACCAGCAAGGGCAAGGGAAAAGCCAAGGCCTCCGCACCACCTGCGAACTCCAAAGAGGCTATCATATTCTGTGTGACCAACATGAGGGAGCACTATTGCATATGCCAGGGCCTTTCTATCACTGTGGAGAAGCAATTTGACCTAGTAGTCTTGCGTGGTGATTTTCCAACATCACCAATCAATTCACGAACAGACAATGGCATGCTTTTTCCAATCCTCTCCCAGCCTACTACCCCATCCTAGTACTAGATTTTATGCTTCATACCAAGCCAGGAAAGATAGTATGCAACACAGAGGCAAAGTTGATGACTTCCCATGCTTATCATTGATCATGATAAGGGGAGTGGAAGTTGACATCACCCCAGCTGCCATCAACTACTTATTTTGGGAAGATGAGATTGACTTGGGTACGGAGTATATGGCCCGGGTGGCGGACATGAAGGACCAATTCTCCTGGATAACCCCAATCATCGCTGTTGATACACCTTTCTGGGCATCTATGGGTGGCAAAATCTCTCGTCATGATTTGAAGTTTGAGGCCAAGTTATGGCTGGACTTTATCTGTGGCCGTATCATACCCTCCAAGAACCAGCAAAGAGTCATCTTGGAAACAACAATTCTTATCACCTGCATCATGTCTGGAGTCCCTATTAACTTTGGGGAGATTGTGGCCCAACAAATGAAATGGAAGACATGTCAGGCTAGCACTTGTATACCATACCCTGTCCTTATTTCCCAATTGTGCTTACAAGCTAGAGTGCCCTTGTTCCCGGATGAAACCTCTGCAGTTGCTTTAGGAGTGATTTCCATAGATCGAAGAAGAGATGCCGAGGCATCCGCAGTGAAGAGAAAGTGACTGCAGGCTTTTGGGTTGGCTGAAGGATCACTATCCCAGGGGTCGGACCACTCACCATATGCCCCAGATTTGAACATGCCCCACCATGAAGCGTCAGACCAAGCTTAAGGAAACATGCCTCTTGGGGAAGCCTCTCCCCCTCCTACATCCTCCCAATCAAGTGGTCTCCACAGACTTGTGGAAATGAGAACCAACTCCAAAGATAGGCCAAGAGTCTCCCCACACTCATTGCTCAAACAATTAATAAGGAGCTCAAATCTTTGTATGAGAGTATCACTACATTATGCAAGCAGGTGGATGCGGTTGATGGAGCTGTCACCTCTCTTCGAACTGAGGTGCAGGAATGGAAGAACCAAAATTTAATATAGGTGCCTGGCATGAGTGTCCTTGATGCTGCAATGACTGCTCCCGCCACAGTTTGGGGGCCCATTGATTATCTATTCTAGGGCTTGGGGGATGATTTTGATAGGCTTGGTAAGGTCGGTGGTGATGGTGCAGGTGATGCCGCTGATGAAAATGAGGAGGAATGACCCACTTAGGGAGTCTCTTATCCCTTTCCCTTTTGCATGCATACATTGGGGACAATGTATTCTCTTAAGTGGGGGAGGGATGAGTGTTTGTTTCTTGGGAGGTCAGTGATTTGATGTTTTTTTTGAATTGATTTGATATAGCCTTTGTCGGGCTTTTGTTTATTTTGGCTGTTGTTGATTACCCTTGCCGGGATTGTTATGGTATGAAATGAATGACATGATTTAGTTTTGAAGGTTGATGTGTTATTGATAAAAAGGGGTCTTCACTTTGATTTGATAAATTTTGTGCGCATGACCCAAGTTTTCTTGTTTTCTTGTTCGCCTGTGCAAATAGTAGAATAATAAATAAACTCCAAGGGTTTTCTTTATACCATGGTTCTTTACTGAGGAGAATTCATTTATTTTCTTCTTTTTTTCTTTGTCAAACCAAGTTGGCATTTCTCGATGATAGATGGAGTGACGACTTTCTTAAGGAAAAATGCCATGTTGCTTTTGAGTCTTTTATGAAGCTATTTTGAGAGGCACCACCAGAAAATATTTTAAAATGGATTTTTTTTAAAAAATGGGGCATGAAGATGAAAATGATAATGAGCAGATGCTTGAATCAAGAACATAGCACTCTTTGTCATACTTTATAGATTCCATGCTTGACTTATGAATTTGCATGTTTTGATGTCTTAGACCAAGATTATGTGTAGACAATGACTTTTGTGGTCTCTTGAGGAGTGATGCCTTGTGTGGTAAGGACTTTTGGGAATCCCATGCACCTCCTCTTGTCTAAAACTTGCCCTAAGTGTTACTCAAGGTGAAATCCTAGATGTAGTTGCACTTAGAACATGTTCTTAGGCCTCCTTTTGGTAGTCACTTCACCCTAAATAACCTCCTTGAGCATTAATATTTGATAGCCAATGTTTGAGCCTCGGGCCCTTTCTTGGAAACCACATTACAAGCCTAATGACCATTTCTAATCCTTCTCTTTGGAACCCATCCTCCCTAATGGCTAGAAATAAAATAGTGAAAATGGGGGCTTCAAGCCATTGAATTGGGGAGAGATAAGGAGATGAATGTGAAGATGAGGAAAATGTCTAAGTTTGGAGGTTTGCAAGAGAAAAAAAAGAGAACTTCAATGTGAGGTAGCACCCAAAACAGTGATGAAAGGAATGAATCATTCGGGTTAAAAGGCCTTGAATCATCAAAAGAGAAAAGAATTGTAAAAGAAGGTGGTATCTCTTGCACACAAAAGGCTAGTTGTGGAATTCACGGGGGTTAAGAGGATGGTTGGTGTTACACAAAAGATGAAAATAATGAACAAAAAGAAATAAGGTGGAGTAATTTCAATAAGTTAGTGGGATGTTGCAAGTGTTTATAAAGGCATTAGTCACTAAAGCTAAACATTTATATTACCCTTATCCCCACCCTACATCATGAGCCGCAAGTCCTAAGTGATTTTAAGTGCAGTTGCTCTACATTAGTAGCGATTTACACAAAGAGAAAGCCTATGGGTCGAGTTGGGTGCATGCAGATTTCTTTTGGGAGAGTGAGTGCAATCTTACCTTTGTGAAATCCCTTGTGTGAGTGCATTGAATCATGAAGAAAATAGGGATTCTCTCTTCGGTGAGTGGCATCACCCCTTTTGAGGACACAATTGTATTAAAGGTAAATCTGGGCATAAGGCATGATAAATGCAAGCTAAAAGGCAGGTTTTGAATGTACAATGACTATGAATTGAGATGCTATGTGTATTTCTTGGATAATAAATGCCCCTTGATTTATGAAAGGAAAATTCTTGTGAACCATGTTGTGAATGGTGGTAGTCTCTTGAAATATCTTCGTTGTTTTGGTTTTTAGGGGATTTTGCTTCTCTTTTCGGTGAGATTGGTGAGCATTTTTGGGTTGTCATAGACTAGGTGGTTTTTTATGTTTAAACTGTGTGGAGTGGCATGTCTTTCAACTGATGAAAATTGCATTACTTGAGGACAAGCAATGGTTCAAGTTTGGGGGTTTGATGAGTTGGTAATTCACCAACTCATTAGGCTCTTAAGTCTGAATTTTTGCTTAGTTTTTGAGTTGTTTATGTGGATTTTATGCCATTTTTGCTTATATTATGTGCAAATGCCTAATGTGAAGAAAAGAGAAAGAAATGGAGAAAAAAAGAAGGAAGTGGTATGAAATTCGGCATTCAACTAAAGACCGGTGAAACGCCAGTCAAAAGCCGACCACCACTTCCTCTTGGAAACAAGCCACCGGTAAAACGCGGGTTGCCAATGGCGACTCACCAGTTCAGCCACCGAATGACACCTGACTTGCTAGATTTAAGAGCAAATAAACAGTGGTGCACGGATGGAGATTGGCAAAATGCCGAAGGAACCACCGCTGGTTACTGGAATATATTGAAAGCAGCAGATAGAAGAACCGGCGGTCTACGGATTACAACCGACGAACCGCTAGTACTTCAACCGATGCCAGAATGCTGTTCAGGGGAAAAATTGTCCATCATAGAAAAAGAGAGAGAAGATACCCTATTTTCTTGGATATATATTCTAGAAAAAGTACTGTGTACTAATCATCTTTTCATTCCTAATTTTAGAACATTCTCTTGGCAGAGAAAAGGAGAATTTGATAGGTAGAATTTTAAAAGTACTATTATGTTTTTGTTCTTCTTCTTCTTATTGATAGCAAGGTACTACCATTGTTGAAGACTACTTGTGAACTTGATTTTACTACTCTTGTTATTGAATTCAATGAGTTTATTGTTAAATGTGCTTTTGAATTTCTTAATTATTAGTAGCTAAATCATTAACTAGAGGTGTGTGATGATGAATGCTTAATTAGAGCGGGTATTGCTAGAGTCATCTCAATGTTGTTTAACTAAGTGTAAATCTATTAGAGTCTCTTCAATCTATAACAGAAGATCCATTGATTATGATGTGGGTCTAATTGTTCTTACTTGATTGTTGCTTGCAAAAGAATAATTAAGTATTTGAAGAGAATTTAATGGTGGGTATGGATGAGAGATTGTGAAATTGGGCTAGAAATAGCCAACATTACATTCTCACTCCTAATTAGTAGCTAATAGCTAGAAATTAGTGCAGCTATTAATCCAAATATGATGGAATTAAGCTAATGGTGTCTAGAGGTTTGATAAAACTCTAGAAAAAGGTATTTATAAGGATGAGAAGAAGTAAATACCCATTTTTTCGAGATTATTTACACTAATTGAACTTATGAGATGACCTAGCATGACCCTATCTAGTTAGTATATCATCCGCACCACACCTCTAGTCTTTCACATTCTTGTCAACAACCTTGGTAATTTTGCTATCGTAGTTAACCAAATTAGCAATTATACTCTATTACAAATTCCAATCTCCCCCCAACTAAGTGTTGCAAGCTAAATTCAATTTCTCAACCGACACTTGTAATTATCACTCACTAGTCCTTTTGGGAGTCGACCCTGACATCCATCGGGTTATTTGTTTTGATACAACGACCATGTATATTCTTTGCATGAGGAGTATATTTTGGACGTTATCACTCTTTGGTCACCCATATGATCTGGGTGATCTTCAGCACCTCATCAATAAACTCATGTGGATCCTCGTCCACCTTTTGGCCCAAAGAACTCCGGAGGGTTTATCCTCAGAAAATCTCTAACCCTCGCTGCCGCTGCATTCCCATTCTGAGGACATCTGCTACCGCCTGTTGATTGACTTGAGCGGTCAAAGACTGAGCTAGCATCTGTATGGCTGCCCTGAACTCTACGTGGGCAATTTACTCGGGTACATGTTCCTCTAGGGCTTGTGGGGCCTGCTGGAGCCCATCTCCGTTGCCATTCTTGTGGCTATTTCCGTCTTCATTTCTTCTTCAGTTAACTTGGCGAGTAGGCATGATTCTGCAAATGTGTATAGCACGAGTTAGAAGGATAAAGAGACATTTTATTGAACGACATAGATCATGAAAGAAGGAAACATTTCCTAAACGTTTCGTAGCCTCTTCGTCATAAGTGTAGTGCACTTTACACCCATGAAAAAGACTCTACTTAACATGGATTTCAGACACCTTAGGATACTTCAAAAACTAATGCGATATCATTTTTGTCACGACTCGAACATAGGCTCGGATCGAGCTCCAAGTCGACCCATGGCATGAACATGACATCTAAATTCAACATAATCAAGCAGAAGTCTAACATATATAGTATAGAAGAAAACTGAAAATATCATAATATCTGAATATATAACACAAGGATGAAACTGAATACATGCTATGTTTGAAAAGCCTCTACTTCTGATGAGCTGATGGAATAAGATCCCAACTAACTCACTATTGTCTGAAACTAAAAAAATACTAAATACAACTGATAAAGGGGCCATCGGAAGATAAGGATTCACCAATTGAGACTGGGCGATGCTAATACTGATAGTCTGGCTAATGGCGGGTCTGAGCTTGAATATCCGAGAATGTATCACAAAACGATACAACATAGAGTATGCGGTCAGTACGTGGAATATACCGAGTATGCAAGATAAATAAAACGGATAGTTAAAATACATAAGAGTACATAAGAATAGGAAAACATGAACGTAAAGTAAATATCATAACATTACATGAGGCTCAGGGTTTTGAAACCATTCGTAGACCAGTCATGACCAGAATCATAAGAGAAAAACATTTATACAACATTACTTGAGCCAAAGTAACATAACATAACAAGGCATAAAAACATGCGGAACACTGGGAGGACTCGTCATAACCGACACCATCATGATAGAGCCTTACATGATGCCCCAACTATCTCACTCAAGTAGATAGAGCCATTCTAGGCTTGCCAGGCAAGGGACGTGTAGTATGTGATATCACTAAAAGGGGATCCATTAACATTTGGATATATGTATAAACCTATGGTGGCACATAGTATTGAGACACCGACGTAGTCCTTTAAAAGCTGGGCTACTTGGTGCTAGACACTGTTCTAAAAAAATGCACATTAAGGCTCATATGATAACCATAAAATCATTCGTGAAGTTCAGGGCCAAATAAATAATGACATCATTGTTTCCCACTTGAAATACATGTTTAGCCATGAAAAAGGGCCCCTGAATTGGCCAGAGTCATAAATCCATCAATCATGAAATCCATACATATTTGTAAAGCATATATAAACTTGACATTTCATAAATCCACGATAAGTACTTGTGAGAAATCAAACCATAAAGCATAAATCATAATTGGGCTAATTAAGAACAAGATCATAGTGAAATCATAACTTGACTTTTCATAAAACATACATAATTTGACATAATTGGATTTAAATTCAAATCTATAAATTTATATTCAAAATAGTAATAAAATCTTTCCATAGATCATAAAACATAATTTAATACATGAAAGGAATTAACCCATAGATAGATCATTGAGAATTTCACAAGAATTGAAATAAACTACATAGATCATGAAACTTGTGTCTATAATTGAAATCCATGGAATTGAGAAGAATTTAGGACATGAAAGTGAAAGAAACTCTCAATCATAGCCTCACATACCTGGGTAAATCTGATTAACACTCCCTCTCTAAAGCCCAAGAGAAATTGGAGGGAATTTGGAGAGATTCTTCAAACTTGATCTCCAAGGAAAACTCTAAGTTGCATGCATGGGAATGGTGAGGCTTAGAATAGGTTTAACACCCTTAAAACCCTACTAATAGAGCTTAAAACGACGTATTTTGGGACTTTAGGGCTTAAGAATGATGAAAATACCCTTAATGAAAAACCTAAAAAAACTGCACTACTAGTGACAACGACCGATATCACGGGTCATTGCTGGCTCTAATGAGTCGTTACTTCCCTCGTTGCTTCACCCCACTTTTCGGTCTCAGGTATGCTACCACGATTGGTACTACAAGTCATTACCAGTTCGAATGACTCGTCACTACCATCCGTCGTCCCATTGCCTATTTTNGGTCTCAGGTATGCTACCACGATTGGTACTACAAGTCATTACCAGTTCGAATGACTCGTCACTACCATCCGTCGTCCCCATTGCCTATTTTCCAGAAGTCCTTCCAATGGGAGCATACCACGACCTGTGGCTACAACTAACGAGTCGTTCCATGGCTCGTACCAACCCTTTTTGACCAGGACCATCCTCCCAAAGACCCCATACAATGACTTGTTACATTTACCAATGGGTCATTGTGGGACTCGTTCCTTTAAAACCCATTTCTACAGATTCTCACCACGAGCCCTCCAACGAGTCGTTAGATCCACCAACGACCCGTACAAGAGTTTTTCTGAGAAGAAACCTCATATTTTCTTCTACTTCTCATTTCAAATCCCGAGTCTAGTCTTAAGCACTTCCCGGGTATTACAACCCCATACAAGTAGTGCCTTTAAATCTTCATGGCAAGCACCACCACCCTAGCTCAAGGTCATGCATCAGGTAATCTTCTATGAGTCTTAAGCTGTCGAGAAGCATAGGAAATGACCTTGAAATGCTGCATCAACACATATCCAAGGCCAATCATTAAAGTATCACAATATAAACAAAACCATTCGTGCCCTCTGGTAGGGTCAAAACTTGAGCTGAAATGAGTTGAGCCTTTAATTCCGGAAAACTCTTCTCACAAGAATCGGACCACTGAAATTTGACCTTATTCTAAGTCAACTTAGTCAAAGGTGTTGTGATGGATGAAAATCCCTCTACGAACATCCTATATTAGCCAGCTAAACCCCAAAAACTGCTAATATCAATAGGGCTGAAAGGTCTAGGCCAATTCTTCACCACCTTAATCTTCTGAGAGTCTACCTGCACACCCTCACTAGACACCACATGACCCAAAAATGCTACTGAGTGTCACGACCCGAACATAGGCTCGGATCTAGACACAGAACCTAGAACCATAAATGGCTCTAATTCGACCCATTGCATGAACACGACAACTAAAGCTTAACATAAATCATTGCAGAAAAAATCATTTGAAATAGCGGAAGTCTGAATAACCAATAACATCTGAACAACGGACATACATAACACCGATCTGAGGCTGAATACATTTAATGTCTGATAAGCCTCTACAATTTGATGAGTTGATGGGACAAGACCCCAACTAACTCACTAATAAACTAAAACTGAAAATAAACTAGTAAGAAAGTCACCAACAAGCATTACTGAGAAATGCTAACTCTGAGGATCTGGCTAACGGCGGGACTGAATCTGAGCCTGTATCATGAAACGATATAGTGTAGAGTATGTGGTCAGTACTTGGAATGTACCGAGTAGGCAAGGTATGTAAAATCTCTATGTACGTTAAATCTGAAATCATGCACATAAAATATTTCATCATAAGATTATGAGAGTAAGGCTTGCAAGCTATTATCTGAAAACATGATTTAAACATAACTGAATTGAATGACCCAAAGTTGAAACTAATAATCACAAGTAAAACTGAACATTGGGTCAAACCTGCTGAAAACATAATATCATAACTGATGAACATGCATTACTGAAATCATGAGGAACAATGGGAGACTCGCCATATAACCGACATTACCACGATAGAGCTTACGTGGTCCCGACTATTACACTCAAGTGGACAGAGCCGTCCAAAGCCTTTCTAGGGCTAAGGGGCTACCATGATATCGATATCAAGCTGAACACCACTCGGGGGAAGACAAAGCTCACAAGGGAGGTCCCAAAGAATCTGAACATACCTAAGTTGGCACGTAGTTCTGAGGCATAGGATTGACCGAACCCTTAGCCTACTCGATGATAGATACTACTCCCAAAAACATGCATATGCTCTCCATTATTTTTCAAGAAAGCTGAACCATCGTCTTGTGATGAAGCTGAATCATAATAGTACATGCATAATATGAAAATATATCATGAGGAGCCTTGGCTAAAACCGTACCACAAGCTGAAAACTGGGAATCTATACTCCAAAACCATGGGGTAAGATAATAACATGAAATTGAACTAAATCATGAAATATAATTGATCATATGGACTTGACCAAACTTATACATGCTTTGAGATAGTCAAAATCATGGATATAAACATGGGTAATTCAAAATCATACTTTCATCATAGACATTTCATCATACTTGAAAACATAAATCATAATCTCAACTCTTCATGAACTTTCATAATTGGGCATCATAATTGTAAAAATTGAAATTATTATAAAACATGCCCATGAATCTTAAAACAATATTAGAAACATGAATATAATTTACCCATGATAGATACTTAGAGAATTTCACAAATTAGATTAAAACCCTATAGATTCATCAACCTTGAATTTCATGAATTTAGAAGAGGATTTGGGCACGGGAGTGAAGGAATACTCCCATTCATAATCCTACATACCTAGGTAATCTGGTCTTACACTCTTCCTTGGAAGCCCAAAGGAATTGGAGAGTTCAAAGCTTGATCTTCCTTAGGAATCCTCTAGTTTTGCATGCATGGGGAGGGAATAGGTTAGAATAGATTTAAACCTCTTAAAACTCCCCTAACTGAGCCTAAAACGACATATTACGGCTTAGGAGCTTAGGAACTATGAAAACACCCTTACTAAGATGCAGAAAAAATACACATTGCCAGTCATCATGGGCCTCGCCCTGAGATGTACCATGAAGTAACGACTCATGGTCGCCATTTATGATCACCACTGCTCACCTGGCAACCTTCCTGGATTTCTCACCAAGGGTTCATCTCATGACTCGTTAAAATCCACCATGAGTCATGAGGACACCCGTGGTCACTGAGTCTCAACTGCCAACTTTTTCCTCTAAAATCTTCCACGACTCATAGTTTCCTACGACAGGTCGTAACATTACTCGTATACTTCACCTCCCCCACGACCCTGACCACGAGTCGTACCCACATACCAAGACTCATGATGTGACTGTTGTATGGACACCTAAACTCCAGATCTTCTTCACGACTCCTCCTACAACCCATTACTTGGTTTCACGACTCATACCACGAGTCGTTCTGGTGCAAAAGTGCAGATTTTCCTATTTTCTCTAGTTCAACCCTCGGGTCTAATCTTAGAGACTTTTAGGGTATTACAATATCTCCCCATTGGGAACATTCGTCGTCGAATATGGATGCACATACTAAAAGATGGGGAAAATAGAACAGTCATCCCAAATACTGAACATCTAAAGCTGAAAACCGACGGAGTGACTGACTCCAAACTGAAATATATGACTGAACTGAATTCTTGAATCACACTTACATGCACTAACATGAAAGAAACTGGAACACATGAACTGAACATGAAATTGAGTAGAGTACTAAGGAGGGAATTTGATACCTCAAGCTGGAACTGGGCCAGAAGGGAATAGATGCGGGTATTTAGCCATCATATCTGCTTCAGCTTCCCACATAGCTCCCTCAACATGCTGATTTCTCCACAAAACCTTTACTGAAGCTACTTCTTTATTTCTTAGCTTCCGAACCTGATGATTAAGTATTTAAACTGGAACCTCTTCGTAGCTGAGGCTATCCTTCACACCTACGATCTCCACCGGAACAATCAAAGCCGAATCATCCGTGCACTTCTTCAAGAGCGATACATGAAAAATGGATGTACTGAAGCTAATTCTGAGGGTAACTCTAACTTATAAGCCACCTTGCCAACACGTCTCACAATTCTATATAGGCCAACATAGTGGGGACTAAGTTTCCCCTTCTTTCCAAATTTCATCACTCCTTCATGGGAGATACCTTCAGAAACACCCAATCATCAACTTCAAACTCAAGTTCTCCCCTCCTCACATCAGCATAGGACTTTTGTCGACTCTGAGCTGTTTTCAACCTTTCCCTTATATGCTGGACTTTTTCCATAGCCTCATGAACTGAATCTGGTCCTATCAGTGTAGCTTCACCATCTTTAAACCAATCAATAGGCAATCTACACCTCCGCCCATAAAGAGCCTCAAATGGAGCCATCTGAATGCTGGAATAGTAGTTGTTGTTATATGCAAATTTAATGAGAGCTAAATGATCATCCCAACTACCCTGGAAATCAATCACACACGCTCTCAACATATCCTCAAGAGTCTGGATGGTCCCTTCAGCTTGACCATCTATCTACGGGTGAAAAGTTGTACTAAGCTTGACCTGAGTACCGAGTCCCTTCTAAAACAATCTCTAGAACTGGGAGGTAAACTGAGTACCTCTATCTGATATGATTGACAAAGGCACTCCATGCAATCGACCTAACTCCTAAATATACAATTTAGCATAATCCTTTACTAAATCGGTAGTTTTGATCGGTAGAAAATAAGGTCTACCTATCCACAATCACCCATATGGAGTCGTACTGTCGACGAGTATGAGGAAACCCTGTAATGAAGTCCATATTGATTTTCTCCCATTTTCAAGTGGGGATAGTAATTTCTTGAAGCACACCTCCAGGTCTTTGGTTCTTAACTTTCACCTATTGAAAATTTGGACACTTAGCCACAAACTCTGCTATGTCCTTCTTCATGCCATTCCACCAATAGACTTCCTGTAGGTCACGGTACATCTTGGTGGAACTTAAATGTATAGAATATCTGGAACCATGATCCTCATGCAACATCCAATCTCTTAAATCATCAACACTCGGAACACATAATGACCCTAATATCATAGTAGACCATCTCCCCCTTGGGAGAAAACCTCCACCTTCTGATTTTGAACCGCCTCCTTCAACTTTACCAAAATAGGAACCTTGTCTTGCCTAGCCTTGGCTTAAGTCAGCAAAGAAGACTCTAATCCATTCTGAATAATGACACCACTATCTGTCGAGTCAACAAGACGAACTCCTAGTCGTGCAAGTCGATGCACCTGCTTCACCAACTCTTTCCTCCCCTCATCTACATGAGACACACTCTCCATAAAAATCCTACTAAGAGCGTCTTCCACCATATTAGCCTTGCCTAGATGATAAAGAACACTTATATCATAATCTTTAAGAAGCTTCAACTACCTTCACTGATGTAGATTTAGATCCTTCTGGGTAAATACGTACTGTAGGTTCTTGTGGTTCGTAAACACATCCACATGGACCCTATCCAAATAGTGTCTCCAAATCTTCAAGGCAAATACTATCGATGCCAACTCGAGGTCATGAATCGAAATAATTCTTTTTATGGACCTTAAGCTGCCTGGAAGCATAGGCTATAACTTTACCATGCTGCATTAATACACAACCAAGGTCGATCCTCGACGCGTCACAATATACCACAAACCCATCGGTACCCTCAGGTAGAGTCAACACTGGTGCTGAGTTGAATCGAGTTCTCAACTCTTGGAAGCTCTTCTCACAGGACTCTGACTATTGAAACTTCACTTTCTTTTGGGTCAACATAGTCAACGGTGCTGTAATGGATGAAAATCCTTTAATAAACCTCCTGTAGTAACCAGCTAAACCCAAGAAACTCCTGATATCTAAAGGACCAACTGGTATAGGACAATTTTCACAACTTCTATCTTTTGAGAGTCCACCTTACACCCTCACTTGACACCACATGACCATAAAATGCTACTGAGTTCAGCCAAAACTCACACTTGCTGAATTTAGCATACAACTTGAGATCCTTAAGAGTCTGTAGCACCACCTTCAGGTGAGCGGCATGCTCCTCCTCGCTCTGAGAGTATATGAGAATGTTATCTATGAACACAATCATGAACATGTTCAATTTCGCTTAAACACATTGTTCATAAAATTCGTAAAAACTGTCGGAGCATTCATTAGTCTGAAAGACATAACTACAAACTCATAGTGACCATACCGAGTCTTGAAGGCTGTCTTTGAAATGTCATTCTCTCTAACTCTGAGATAATGATATTTGGATCTCAGGTCTATCTTTGAAAAGAACTTGGCACCCTTAAGTTGGTCAAACAAGTCATCAATTCTGGGGAGAGGATACCTGTTCTTGACTATGACCTTGTTCAACTGTTGGTAGTCAATGCACATTTGAAGGGAACCATCTTTATTTCGGATGAAGAGTACTGGTGCGCCGTACGGGAATTTTCTTGGTCTGATGAAATCCTTGTCTAAGAGGTCCTTCAACTGCTCCTTCAACTCATTTAGCTCAGGAGGAGCCATTCTATAAGGAGAAATATATATAGGCTGCGTATTGGGAAGAAGGTCGATACCAAAGTCAACTTCCCGCTCAAGAGGAATTCCCGGTAGATTATCTGAAAACACTTCTGGGTACTCACACACTATTGGAACCGACTAGATAGTGGGGTATCGGATGTAGCATCCTTAACCCAAACTAGATGGTACACACAAACCTTAGAGATCATCTTTCTGCCTTAAGGTAGGAAATGAAATGACCTATAGGAACAGCTGGACTATTCTTCCACTCTAGGACCGGCTTACCCAGAAATCGGAACTCTACCGCATGGGCTCTACAATTTACTGAGGCATAACATGCTTGTCGCCAATCCATGTCAAAGATAACATCAAAATCTATCATGGATAGCTCTAATAAATCTGTTGAGGTGACTTTCTGAAGGAATGTGAAAGGGCAATTTCTGTATACCCATCGAGCTATAACTGAATCACTGATTGAAGTAGAGACCGAGAAGGGTTCTGATAGGATTTCGAGACTAAATCCGAAACTACTAGCAACATAGGGCGTTAAAAAACATAAATTATCCCCTAGATCTAACAATGAATAAACATCAAGGTGAAATACTCGTAACATACCATTGACTACATCTTGAGAGACCTCCTGCTCCTGACGAGATGCGAGAGCATAAAACCTGTTCTGACACTGGCCACCACCTGCACTAGTGAAGGCACCCTACTCAGCTGAGCGTACTAGTGGGGCTGTTGAACTAGTGGCTGGGTATCAGCCTCTACCATGGCCCCTTCTAGCTGCTGGACAATCTTTAAGTATATGTCCGGGTTTTCCACGCTTGAAAAAAGCACCTGTACCTGCTAAGCACTCAACAGTGTGCCTTCTACCACACCTGTCACATCCGGGAATGCTGGGCTTTACGGGTTTGCTCCCCTAACCTCGAGAGCCTGACGCTTATCCCCTCTGATCGCGCCTAGACCTGGATGGCACACTCACTAATGACGGCGGTGGGGCTGATGACCTCTGATAGGTCTGCTGATGATGCCCACCACTAGGCCTATGCTAAGAGAACCCAAAATTGTTGGTCCTAGACCTCTTTGCCTCCCTCTCTCTCTCACTCACCTGTACCGCCTCTATTTGCTGGTTGTACAAGACTAGCTGCGAGAAGTGCACATCTTGATGAAGCATAGTGGTCCTGCAATCCTTGACCAAATAGTTCGCTATCCCATATACGAACCTGCTCACTCGAGCCCACTGATTAGACACTATCTCCTGTGTATATTTGGACAAGCGGGTGAACTCTAAAGTATACACCTGGACCATCATGTTGTTCTGCCTCAGGTTCACAAACTCAGCTTCCTTGATTTCCCTCATCTCTCGGGGAAAGAACCAATCCAAGAACACAGTAAGAAACTTATCCCAATCAATAGGACCCGCTCTAATTGCCCTTCTATCCTTCCATTGTCTGAACTAGATATGGGCAACCCCTTTCAACTGATAAGAGGCTATGTGTACACACTCCTCCCTGTCACCCCCATAATCTGGGTGATCTTCTAGATTTTATCAATAAATTTGTGTGGATCCTCATCCTTCTTCGATGTTAGGAACTCCAGAGAGTACATCCTGAGAAAGCTCCTGACTCTTGTCGCTGCCGAATTCCCATTCTGGGGAACATGCTCTACCGCCTATTTGTTGACCTGGGCGATCAATGCCCGTGCCAACATCTGGATGGCTGCCCTAAACTCAACATGGGCAACTTGCTCGAGCATATGATCCTCAGGGGATGGTGGGGCCTGCTGGTGCCCATCTCCATTGCCATTCTAATGGCCATTTCCATTCCCGTTCCTTCTTCCTATAACTCAGCGAGATGGCATGATTCTGCAAACACATGTAGCACGAGTTAGAAGGATAAAGAGACATATCATTGCATGACATAGATCATGAAAAAAGGGAATCGTTGCCACTTCGTCATAAGTGTGGCATGCTTCACACCCATTAAAAAGACTACTTACCGCGCCTTTCAGACACCTAGGACACTTCAAAACCTAAGGCTCTGGCATCAAGTTTGTCATGACTCGAACATAGGCCCGAATCTACACACATAACCTAGAACCGAAAATGGCTCCAAGTCGACCCATGACATGAACACGACAATAAAAGCTTAACATAAATCATTATAGAAGGAAACATTTGAAATAGCAAAAATCTGAATAACCAATAACATCTGAACAACGGATATACATAACACTGATCTGATGCTGAATACATACAATGTTTGATAAGACTTTACAATCTAACGAGTTGATGGGACAAGACCCCAACTAATTCACTAATAAACAAAAACTGAAAATAAACTGGTAAGAAGGTACTCGAAGGATGAGGATGTACCAACAAGCTGAGAAATGCCAACCTTGAGGATCTGGCTTATGGTGGGACTGAACCTGAACGTCCGAGCCTGTATCATTAAATGATAAAGCATAGAGTATGCGGTCAGTACTTTGAATGTACCGCGTAGAAAAGGTCAGTAAAATCGCTAAGTAAGTAAAGTTGAAATCATGCATATCATAAAACATTTCATTATAAGATTCTGAGAGTAAGGCTTGCATGTTATTATCTGAAAACATGATTTAAAAATATCTGAATCGAATAACCCTAAGCTGAAATTGATAATCATAAGTAGAACTGAACATTGGGTCAAACCTGCTGAAAACATAATATTGTAACTGATGAATATGCATTACTGAAATCATGAGGAACAATGGGAGACTCTCAATATAACCAACATTACCATGATAAAGCTTACGTGGTCTCGACTATTACACTCAAGTGGCCAGAGCTGTCCAAAGCCTTGCCAGGGCTAAGGGAGCTACCATGATATCGATATCAAGTTGAAGGTCCCTCGGGGGAAGGAAAAGCTCACAAGGGAGGTCCCAAAGAATCTGAACATACCTACCTTGGCATGTAGTTCTGAGGCATAGGGTTGACTGAACCCTTAGCCTACCCAGTGCTAGACACTACTCTAAAAAACATGCATATGCTCTCCATAATTTTTCAACAAAGACGAACCATCATCTTGCGACGAAGCTGAATTATAATAGTACATGCATAATCTGAAAACATATCATGAGGAGCCTTGGCTCAAATAATACCACAAGCTAAAAAGTGGGAGTTTAGACTCTAAAACCATGTGGTAAGCTAATAACATGAAATTGAGGTAAATCATGAAACATACTTGATCATATGGACTTGCCCAAACTTATACATGCTTTGAGATAGTCAAAATCATGGATATAAATATGGGTAATTCGAAATCATACTTTCATTATAGACATTTCATCATACTTGAAAACATAGATCATAATCTCAACTCCTCATGAACTTTCATAATTGGGCATCATAATTGTAAAACTTAAAATCATAAATTCATAGTTGAAATCATTATAAAACATGCCCATGAATCTTAAAGTAACATTAGAAACATGAATAGAATTTACCCATGGTAGATACTTAGAGAATTTCACAAATTGGATTAAAACCCCATAGATTCATCAACCTTGAATTTCATGAATTTAGAAGAGGATTTGTATATGGGAGTGAAGGAATACTCCCATTCATAATCCTACATACCTGGGTAATCTGGTCTTCACTCTTCCTTGGAAGCCCAAAGGTATTGGAGAGTCCAAAGCTTGATCTTCCTTAGGAATCCTCTAGTTTTGCATGCATGGGGAGGGAATAGGTTAGAATAGATTTAACCCTCTTACAACTCTCCTAACTGAGCCTAAACGACATAGTTTCAAGCTTAGGAGCTTAGAAATTATGAAAATACCCTTACTAAAATGCCGGAAAAATACATTGTTGGTCATCACGGGCCTCACCAAGAGTCATACCATGAAGTAATGACTAGTGGTCGCCACTCATGATCACCACTTGCCACCTGGAAACCTTCCTAGATTTCTCACCATGGGTTCATATCACAACTCGTTACAAGCCACCACGAGTCATGAGGCCACCAGTGGTCACTAAGTCTCATCTGCCAACTTTTTCCTCTGAAACCATCCACAACTTCATCCCACGACTCGTGGTTTTCTACCACTGGTCGTAACATCACTTGTGAATTTACCTCCTCTATGACCATAACCACGAGTCGTAACTACATACCATGACTCATGGTCTAGACACCTAAACTCCAGATCTTCTTCACGACTTCTCCTATGACCTGTTACTTGGTCTCACGACTCGTACCACGAGTCGTTCTAGTGCAAAAGTGCAGATTTTTCTATTTTCTCTGGTTCAACTCTCGGGTTTAATCTTAGGGACTTTTGGGGTATTACACTAAGTCCAGCCAAAATTCACACTTGCTAAACATAGCAAACAACTAATGATCCTTAAGAGTCTGCAACACAATCTTCAAATGGGTAGGATGCTCCTGCTCA
Organism: Datura stramonium; assembly: GCA_018107945.1. Lineage (NCBI taxonomy): Eukaryota > Viridiplantae > Streptophyta > Magnoliopsida > Solanales > Solanaceae > Datura > Datura stramonium. The sequence continues at coordinate 45,167 of JACEIK010000561.1, read as the reverse complement.
CTCCGAGAGTATATGAGGATATAATCTATGAAGAAAATGATGAACATATCTAAATACTGCTTGAACACCCTATTCATCAAATCCATGAAAGCTGCAGGAGCATCCGTTAGTCCAAAAGACATAAATACAAACTCATAGTCACCGTACCGAGTCCTGAAGGTTGTCTTCAGAGTGTCACTCTCCCTTACATGAGCTGGTGATAGCCAGATCTGAGGTCTATCTTTGAGAAGCACTTAGTACAATGAAGCTAATCAAACAAGTCATCAATCTTGGGGAGGGAATACTTATTCTTGATCGTGACTTCAACTAACGATAGTCAATGCACATCCTCAGAGCACCATTCTTCTTTCGAACAAAGAGAATTGAGGCACCCCATGGGGACTTACTAGGCTTGATGAAGTCCTTATCTAGGAGATCTTTCAACTATTGCTTCAACTACTTAAGATTAGCTGGAGCTATTGTGTAAGGAGGAATGGATATGGGCTGCATATCAGGGAGAAGGTCAATACTAAAGTCAATGTCCCGCTTGGGAGGGACTCCTGGTAGATCATCTGAAAACACCTCTGGGTATTCACATACAACAGGAATGGAGTGGAGAGTTGAGGTTTTGGAAGAAGAATCCTTAACTTGAAATAGATGGTATACATAATACTTAGAGATCATCTTCCTAGCCTTAACACAGGAGACAGAATGACCTACAGGCACTGTTGAACTTCCCTTCCTTTCTAGGAATTCCCTACTTGGGAACCAAAACTCTACTGATCGGGTTCTATAATTAACTGAAGCATAAAAATCATACAACCAATCCATTTCGAGGATAACATCAAAATCTGTCATTTCTAACTCCACTAAGTCGGTTGAAGTGACTTTCTGAAGAACTGTGATAGGGCAATTTTTGTATACCCATCGAGCTACAACTGATCCACTGATAGGAGTAGAGATTGAAAAGGGTTCTGAAAGGATTTCGTGACTGACCCCGAAACTAATGGCAACATAAGGAGTCATGAAGGATAATATGGCCCCTGGGTTTAGCAATGCATAAACATTAAGATGAACGACTCATAACATACCCGTAACCACATCTGGTGAGCTCTCTCTCTCCTAGTGAGATGGTAGGGAATAAAATCTGTTCTGGTACTGACTGCCACTTGTACTAGTAGATGCGCCCTACTGGATCTGCTGAAGTAGTGGCTGGGACACGACCTCTACTGTCACCTTGTATGGCTAAAGAGCAATCCCTAAGTTTGTGTCTGGGCTTCCCACACCAATAAAAAGTATCTAAGCCGACCAAACACTCTCTGGGGTGGTTCTTACCACACTTCATGCAAGCTAGGAAAGTGCGCTCCCCGGTCACGCTCCTCTAACCCCTAGAGCCTGACCTCTGATGGGACTGTGGGCGACGATCACCGCCGAACCTTTGATGTGAGTACCCAAAGCTCTTTGTCCTGGCCCTTTTGGCCTCTCTCCCTCTCTTTCATATGCTCCTCCTCTATCTGCTGAGCATAAACCATTAATCGAGAAATATCTATGCCGATAATCAGCATAGCAGTCCTGCTCCTTGACCAACGAATCCGCGACCCCTGATAAAAACTTACTCATATGAGCTCTTGGCTCGACCACCATCTCTGGAGCATACTTGTACAGTTGGGTGAACCTCAAGGCATACTCTTGAACATTCATGTCATTCTGCTTCAAATTGATGAACTCTGCTGTCTTTTCTTTCCTCAACTCTCATGGGAAATAATTTTCCAAGAATGTTGTGATGAACTTATCCCAACCAATAGGAGATGCACCTACTTCATGGCTCTCCTTAAACTGTTGAAACCAAATATGAGCTACCCCCTTCAGCTGATAGGAGGCCAAGTCTGTACTGTCTTCTCCTGAAACCCCATAATCTTGGTAATCTTCTAGATCTCCATAATAAACTCCTGTGGATCCTCATCCACCTTAGACCCATGAAACTCTGGCGGATTTATCCTGGTGAAGTCTCACATTCTAGCTGCCGCATTATTCCTGTTCATGTGCACGTGAGCCACCGCCTGCTGGTTGACTTGGGCTATCATAGCCTATGTCAAAATCTAAAAAGCAGCTCTGAACTCAGCATGAGTAACCTGCTCATGCAAAGGATTCATTGGAGTTGGTTGATGCCCATCTCTATTTCCATTTCCATGACCATTTCCGTTTCCATTCCTTCATCTATTGACTCGGCGAGGAGGCATATTTCTACAAATGCATATAGCACGAGTTAGAGGAATAGAGAGAGTTGGACTTATCACATGACATGGATCATGAAAGAAGGGAAGTTTCCCAAAATGTCTAGTAGCCTTTTCCTCATNGGAAGTTTCCCAAAATGTCTAGTAGCCTTTTCCTCATAAGTATGGCGTGCTTCACACCCATGAAAAAGACTCTACTTAACGTATCTTTCAGATACCCTTGGACATACCTAAACCTGATGCTCTGATACTAAAATTTTCACAATCCGAGCATGGACCCCGGATCTCAACACAAGACCTAGAACCACGAATGACTCCAAGCTAGCCCATGGCACATACATAGCATTTTCTTAAGCATAAACTAAGCGGAAAGGAATCATGAACATAACATAAGCGAAAGACGGAATATCATAAAGCATAAACGTAAACAACAAGTCAACAACATTGAACCATCTATACATAACTGTCTGAAAAGCCTCTGGTCATAGATGAGATGATAAAATAACACCTCCAACTAGCTCTACCAGTATATGAAAACTAAAAGACATATAATAAAGATACATATGACAAAATTGATGTCCTCAGATCATGAGAACTAACAAAAACTAGAACTGGACTAATCCGAAGCTAACGTCGAGGCTGAGACTGGTCGCCTGAACCTATATCATAAGATGATGTAGCATAGAGTAGCAGTCAATATTTTGAATGTACTAAGTATGTATTGTAATTAAAACATGCTAGTAATATGATAGTCTAAAATCATACATATAAAGTAATCTAAGACATGAGAGTAAGGACAACATGCTAAAGTCATGATCATGAGATAGTCATAAACGTGAATTATTCATCATAAGCTGAAGCACAATGACCCAAGGTTTTGAAAGTAAAATCATATAATCTAACATGTTTGAAAATATAAGTAAAAGCTCATTAATCTGATCTATGGGTCAATCATACTATAAAACATGATATCATATATCATGTACATGAATAACTTAAAACATGTGGAGTAGTGAGAGGCTTCATCTTAACCAACACAATCATGAATGAGAACATGATGCCCCAATTATCTCACTCAAGTGGACAGAGCCATCCTAAGTCTTGCTAGGGCAAAGGACGATAAATGCGTGATATCACACATGAGCATGAGCCCAGTAGCATGAGGAAGACACTTTCAACTGGCCAGGTGATCTTGGGCAGATTTATATGCCCAAGTGATACTCAAATGCGTCATTTTGTCTTGTTTATCTATCGATGTTTGTACATTCTCATGTAAATTGTAGTAA
>JACEIK010000561.1:16771-32360 GCA_018107945.1 Datura stramonium | reverse complement strand
TCTCTTTCACACTGTTGTCTGCATTTTTAAAGTTACAGTTTATTGACACTTGAGTAGATTGCTACCGTAGTCCAGTCCCTGTGGGATCGATACTTGGCTTGCTTGAGCCATTTTACTACTTGTTCGACCACGTGCACTTGTGTGTAGTCATCAGACCGACGAACACCAGGACCCCTTAGTCTAAGGGCAAAGGAGACACTCTCTACTGACAAGGACCCCTTATCCTATGATGACACGTAGTACAGAGAATTGGTGCGTTGAACCCCGATCTAGTCGATGATAGATACTACTCCCAAAATATACATATTGCTCATAGAAATAGTCATGAGACATACTTAATTTTGCATGGACTAGTTGAAAACATGAAAATCATAATATTACTTGACATACATGAACTATCCATGAAAATAATGCCATTAATTTGGCCATGGTACATAAGCTTGATATTCACGAAATCATACATACTTGAGTAAAATCATCATAACTTGAAAATCATATATTCATGAGGCATTCTAGTAGAAAACATGTATTCATAATCATAATCATGGATTGAATGGTAAGAAACTTGAATTCATAATAGATCATAATAGATTTTATGAGAATTAGGTCTAACCCTAGAATTTCATAAGATCATGCTTGGAGACTTGAATTCGTGAGACAAAGATGAAACTACGCATGAGGGTGGAAAAATTTACCCATTATTTAACCTATATACCCGGGTTAGATGATTCCTTAACTTGTCTTGGAGACCCAGAGAAATCTGTGAGATGGAGATGATGAACCCTAGCTTGCCTTGAAGGGGAAATCCTATTTACGGTGTTATGAAGAGAATGAGGTTTTAGGCTTAGTTAAACCCTTTACTATGACCTTATGGAAGCCTAAAATGATGTCACTTAGGAGTTAAAAACATAGAATTTTACCAAAATACCCCCAATTGCCGAAACTTATCCTGGAACTGGTATAACTAACGACCCGTACAATGGGCCATGGTATCAACCAATGGACCATTGGTCCATCTATTGGTTCCTGCCCTATCTATGATTCACTCTCTGAACCTACTCCAATGACTAGGAATAATGGTCGGTACAATAAAACAAGGGGTCATACAATCCCTTTATCAGTTCTGGGTGATTTCTAAAATTTTTCAGAAGTTCATTACCAAGGACAGACTAATGACTCGTTGGTTCTTTGTATGGTTCGTTCTGGGGGCCACTGAGTAGCCTGGTGCCATTTTCCCTGCTGGTTTCGGCTGCAAGCCTTGGATATAATCTTAGGGACTTTTGGGGTGTTATCACTCTAACCCCATTCATATAAGTGCTCATCACATTGCTTATACATCATTCCTTACTCTAACCTTATTAATTATGAATTATTAATTTAATAGTGTATAAAGTCTCAACTTGCCTTAATTTGAAGCCCAAACGCTCACAAAATAACATTTTCTTTCCTCAAAGCCTCCGAACGATCCCAATCTGTTCAAATATGTAATTTACATAAGCATACGAGTTCATAGATATCCATATTAATATAAAATATCCATTCAAAAAATTAATCCCTAGACCCTAAGGTTAAAATTGGAATTTTATAGCAAAATCAAATTACCCGTAGATCATGGGTCTTTAATCTCATCAAAAAATGAATCTGAGTCAACCTTCAAATCTCACTACATCATAAAATCTTAAACCCCAATTTCCAACCCAAATCACTAATTAAATGGTGTAGAAGTATAAGAATCCAAGAAATAATAGCATTAGGGAGGTTAGATTCTTATCCCAGTGATGAAATCATGAAAACTCTTCAAAAATTGCCCAAACTCCAAGGTCAAATGCTCCTAAAATTTAGTTATGAACAATGACATTGACTGGGAGAATAAAACAGTAAGTATGCTAGGTACTTTTGTAGAAGCTGACCTCTTTTCATAGATACGACCTCGAACAAAAGAAATTCTAATCATAGAAGCAAAAATCATAAACACATCACAACTCTGCAAAAGTGGAAATTATTCTATAGAAGCGATCTCGTAAGAGTGGATACCTTCCATAGATGCGGAAACAGTGGCACCTTCACAAGTGCAATCAAAGCCTCGCAGGTGTGATGCTGCACCTGCGGAAAAGCCCTTGTAGGTATGCGTGCACCAGATACAACTGAACCAGAAATTTCCTTAAGTCCAAAACTTGAAATTGACCTTCAGAACTCACCGAACCTCTAGGATGCAAACCAAATATACAAACCGCTTCAAAAATGTGTTACGAACATATTGAAATACTCAAAACGTTGATTCAAGATCATTTTGATCAAATTTTGACAGTGATCATCTCTAATTCATCAAATGAACTAGTAATCCATCCAATTACCTGAATCACACCTAAAATCATGAGGATTTGTGAAAATTATCTGACTAAATCATAAATCACCTTCTAAACCTAATGGAACTATCCAAACCTAATTCCAATCTCATTAACTCAAATTGTTGACTTTGGTTAAACTTTCAAAATACATATTTTCTTTTCCAATACATATCTGATCATGAGAATTATGTCACCCATCATTTCAAGTCATAAATCATAAATTAAGGCTATGTAAAGGTATTTTAGGGAGAAATGACCCTAATATTCAAAACAATCGGACGGATCGTTATATTACTAAAGTTTCAAAATGGCTAGAAACATGAGTTCCTAAACTCAATGACTGATTTGGTCCATTGAAATCCTAATGCTCCTGAAATCAAGAAGTTGTAATTGTGCCAGTTATGAGATAGTCCACTATTTTTAACAGTCTCATTTTCATTGTACAACACAAACTCATAAAGTATTAATTATTCTTATCAATCTTTTTGGAATTACATATGTAAGATTCATTAATAATAAAAGTGGTCGAATAGTTTAGAATAGTTAATTTAAAAATAATGTTAAACATATATTCAATTATCCATATAATGGTGATACTTGTAAATGATATAGTGAATATTCGTTTATGGGTAAATTGAAGTTCGTGATATTGAGCTACTTTAATGTGAATCATAATTCAAGATCTTATAAAGTTTTGATGATTGATAAATAATGCACAAGTTACAATCAATATACAAAAAGAATGGATAAATATGTACCAGAACTAGATCTTTAACAAATCTCAAAAAGGTACCGGTGAAGCTGAAAACACACATGAATAATTATTGAGAGAACCAAGTTATTCATACAAGAACTAGAGACTGTCTGGTCTACACAGAAGAAGTTGTTTCAAGTGCACAAATGAAAATCCTTGAGAATTATGATTGAGTATTAATCTAATTTCAAAAGAAATACAAGTTCAAGATATAAAAATATTATCATAATTAAACACATGAAATTATCTTGGAATAAGAGAAAGTTTGGCCATACGCAAATCAAGTAAAACAAGGATGGTTTCTTGGAATGTCTTGAACCAATTCTTAGTTGGACTGGGGAAATACAAACAGATATTATACTCCTATATAAAGCATTATTTTGATGCTTTATAAGGTGACTGCAATAGAAGAGAAAGACTACACATATACACAGAGAGGTCTATTCGAAAGTCTTGAAGAAGAAGAGTCAGCTACTATAACAAGAAGAATCTGTTCCTATCAGGATTTATTCATTTTTTTCATGAGTTGTAATACTTATATTCTTGTGTTCCTTAACTATACACTTTTTATATTCTTAGTGAGTCGTATTAGGTATTGGTTTTATTTTGTAAAGGGACTTCATAGACTGGACAGAGTCTTTGCAGGAGTTGAAAAAGATACCAATAATTAGGGAAAATTGTTGAGGACTGGGGTAGATGTTGTTAGAGTCAGTTTGTTAGGTGTATAAAAGGTTGTAACCATAAAATTACTCGAGTTATAGTGGAGAGTTTAGAAAATCCTATTGGAGATAGGTTGTGGTTTTTCCTTCCTTGAGAAAAGAGTTCTCCATATAAAAATCTTTGTGTTAATTTATTATCTTATAATTTTCTTCTTGCATAGTTACTAAAAGAACCTAGTTCTTTTAGTTTATAGGTGGAAATAAAATAATAATTGATATTAAAGTAGGTTCTTTCAAAAGAGGCTAACACCTTAAGAAACAAAAACTAGTTGCACCACCACGAGTTCAAGAAGGACAGTCAGCCATAATGCCACCAAGATTCAATGTTAAATATGATGGTTTGTTGAATGTAACAAAACAAGATTCCATGCACACAAAGCTGTGGGATAGCATCTAGTAAATTTCGAAGATATCCATGACCACTGATGCTAAAGGAGAGAAACTGGTTTCCAAATAAAAGGAACCAAACTCAGGATGAAGAAGAATCGACTTTCATAGCAAGAAAAGTCCAAAGGAAGATCAATAAGGGAGGTCTCTTTAATAAAGAAAATACCTCAATCTGTAAAGTAGCTGAGAGGGACAACTTAAATATTTTTCATAAGTGGGAGTGTCATGACCACTTTACAAGAAACAATCTGCTAGAAAAAAAGTAGGGAATAGGTCCCTGAAAGAAAAATAACTATAAAACTATAGCTCTCACAATCAGAAAAGAACTACCAGTCATGGAAGAATCCTCAAGAGACGAAGAGGATGATAAAAAAGATGATCACTCCTTAATATCCATGGAGGACTCTAACTCAGAAGAGAACTTGAAATTTATGGTCACTCCTGATTCAAACTTTGATGAGAATAATGTAGATACAAATGAGAGAAGAAAAAACAATATATGGTATGTAGATAGTTCCTGTTCTTGACACATGGCAGGAGATAAAGAAAACTTTATCTCACTAGATCCTATTAAGGAGGAAGTGTAAGATTTGATAATGGATAATTCTAGAGTTCGAATCTGTTAGTGCCTGTAACCATCATTCGAGGACGAATGGTCCCAAGAGGGGATATTGTAACACCAAGTACCATCGTCCTAAGATTAGAACCGTTCCATCATGAGTTATAAGTTGTTAAAGAAGTTTGGAGTTGGTTATAAATTTAAAAATTGATCTTTGTGACTTTCAACAAGAATGAGTAAGAGTATGAATTGTATTGGGCACCATAAATGAGATGTGAGGCTTGGGAGATACTATTCCTAATCACGAAGACACATACATAGCATACATGGGAAGTTTAGACCATATGTTGTCCATATGTGATAAGGGAAACATGTACAAAGAGAAGAGTGAAGCGTATGTGAAGTTTATGGATAAAGGTCAATTTTAAATGACTATATCTTCCAATATACAGAGTATTTTTGGTGTTCTACCCATCTAACTAGATCCCTAGAAATCTAATTTCCAACGCATTCAACCATTCTCCAATTGGTGTTTGGAGTAAAAAGTTTGAATATTTTACTGAGGCACTGGCAAGTAGTGGCGGATTGATGGACCAAGATGCTGGCCATCAAGTGTGATTTCCAACCCTCTTTTATTTAAATGTGATTTTAAGTACACATCCCTATTTCTTCACCCCAACTCAACCCCAACAGCCCATAAAGCCATCCAAAATCCTTTAAAGTACGGAGAAATATCTCCCATGATATAACAACATCAAACCACGAATTTCTCACAATTTAAACATCAAATCCTCTCTCCCCTCTATCAAGAACAAGAACAACTTTTGAGTTTCAAGACTTGGCATCTCGAGCACTCCTTCTTCCTCCAATATCGATGTTACATAGGGATTTCTGCTTTATGGTGAAAATTATGAGGCAAAAAATAAGGTATGTAAGGCTATCCAATATACGAAAACACCTTGTTTCATTCCCCATACTTTGCTTCATAAATTTTTTACATAAAACCTTTCTTGAATTGTTAGGATTATCATCAAGGACGTACGTCTATGATGAATGGTTTTCAAAATTTCATGAGTTCCTAAGTATATTTATTGATTATCATGATTATCCATGTTTGAGAATATAAGAGTTCTGCCTTATCCCTATGTAAGTTCAGAAAAGAGAAGAAAACTTAAAAAATTTCCGTTTTGGAAAGCCCCATGTGAAATTTCTGTTCTAGAAAGCCACAGGTGTGCCCCTTCCATAGTGCCACTTGTTGAATTTTTATTCAGCTAAATTTTTTCCCCGGGCACAAAGAACCTCCCAAAGCGCCTACCTTGCTGAATTTTGTTCGGCTAAAGTTTTGGCTCGGGTACTGAGTGCCTCTCAAAGCACCAGTTTGGCTTTGCCCAAGAACACATCGAAATATGTTTCAATGCCTCGAACCTTTCTTGTTAACTTATTTTGTGTTGATTTTCACCATAATTTTCCTATAAAATGCCCAAGATCATCCATGAGTTCCATGTGTCCTTTTTTAAAAAGTGTCAATTTTACATAATATGAATTTTCCTCTAACATGAGAATTTTTAATGATTTTTATGAACCATGATTATGATATGATGATTTATAAATTTCGAAGGTCTTATGATAATGATAAAATATGATTATGATATGATGATGACCTATGATGATAAGTTTGGTTGCCTAAATGTGATTTCAAGTGAATCACACCATGTAATGAAAGGGGAGTAGTATTATTAGCCGAGAAGGCTTCATGCCTAAACCTACGTATGCCAATTGTCACGATCCGAGTTTAGATCCTGGATACTATATGGGACTTAGAACTACAAGTGACCCCAAACTAACCCATGCCACTAGCATGACACTATTATAAATTGAAATAACTGAGAGAATTGAGCGAAAGCTAAACTGAAATATATCACACAATTGAAATAATATGAATTCATAAGTAAATATTTATGAAATGGAAACATGTATGAGAACTGAAAAGCCGAACATCTGACTATGTTTGACAACCTCTAAACTGATGAGCTAAAGGGACAGGTTCCCAACTACCTCTCAATAAAACTAGAACTGAGATAACTAAAGGGAATAAACTCTCATCTTTGAATGATGAGGACTCACCAACACTTAGTTGATCAGGTACTGGAGTGTGTCTAGCTGCAGGGCTAAGTCGGGGTGCCTGAACCTATATCATGAGATGATATAACCTAAAACTATGCGATCAACACTTTAAATGTACTGAGTTTATGGGATAAGTAAAACATGTGAGAAAAAGGGAATCATGCTTAAAAGTTGTAATCATGCTACAGTAGTAAAATGTCTAAGGATAACATACTAAAGTATAATGACCCAAAGTTTAAATCATAGATATGGAGCTGAACATGTCTGAAATCATACAATATCATATATTGATATGGGCCATATACAAATACTGTAAGGACTATACATTGTAAGACTCATGATCGTGGGAGATTCTCATAACCGACATACTCCAAGTAAGCATCATGGAGCTCAACTTGTAACCCTAGTTGGGAGGGTGTCCATGCCTTGCCAAGGGTAAGGACCATGAAAGAATGATTCTGTCATGACCCAAACATAGGTTCAGACCGAGACACGGAACCTAGAACCATGAATGACTCCAAGTCAACCCATGGAATGAACAGGATAACTTAAGCACATACATCAAATGAAAGTAGATAACTAAAAGCATGAATAATATAAAGTCTAAATACGTATCAACCATACATAGTCAACACTAACAAAGCTGAAATTCTACATACTGTGTGATGAGCCTCTAACATGTCTAAAGAGCTGATGGGACAGAACCCCTAACTAACTCACTAAAATCTAAAAACTGAAATAATATAACTCAACCAACTGAAGTTCCTCGAAGGATGAGGACTCGCCAACAAGAGCGACTGAACTAAGTTGGGGGGACTGGTTAATAGTAGAGCTGGGTCGGATCGTCTAAACTTGTATCATAAATGATACAACATAGAGTATGCGGTAAGTACTTGAAATGTACTGAGTATGTAAGGTAAGTAAAACATGATGAGTAAGTAAAAATTGAAATCATGCATATAAATATAAATAGTAAGATCATGAGAGTACACATCCGAAAACATGTATCATCATGACTGAATCTCAAATCTAAATAAAATGACCCAAAACTAGAAAATAAATTCATTTGGTTTTCCAAAACTGAAATCATAAGAAAAAGCTTATAAACTGATCATTGGGCCAAACATACTGAAAACATAATATCATAAGTCATAAACATGCATAACTAAAATCATGAGGAACAATGGGAGAACTCGTCTTAAATGACACCATCTCAATAGAGCTTACGTGATGCCCCAACTATCTTTCTCAAGTGGGTAGAGCCATCCTAAGCTTGCCAAGGCAAGGAACGATACTTGGCGTGATATCACTAATAAGGAACCCGTAGAGTTAACCATGAATATATACCTATGGTGGCATGTAGTTCTGAGACCACAGAGTTTACCTGAATGCCCGGCCTACTCAGTGCTAGAAACTACTCCCAAAAATACATGCACATGAGGGCTCATATAGTTATCGTGAATCATAGATGAAATTCATGGGCTAGTTATATTATAACATACATGATCATATTTGTAATACATGATTAGCCATGAAATAAGGGCCCATGAGTCGGCTAAAATCATAAACTCATAAATCGTGAAGAACATACATGCTTGAAAAAATCACCATACTTAAAATTCATAAATTCATGAAGAGTACTTGTATGAAATCATATCATAAATCATAAACTATAATTTAGGGATTAGGATAATCGAAATCATAATAGAATCATAAGCTTGACTTTTCATGAAACTTGCATAATTGGGCATAATTTTCTAAAACTTGAAATCATGAATTTATAATCAAAATAGGTATAAAATCTGCCCATAAATCTGAAAAACATGCTTGGAAACATGAAGGGAATTGACACATAAATAAATCATAGAGAATTTCATAAAATTAGATTAAACCCCATAAGATCATGAACTTAATCTAGAACTTAAATTCATGAATTTGAGGGGAATTTTGAGCATGAGAGTGAAAAGTAACTCTCTTTTATAGCCCTACATACCTGGGTAAACTGAATCTACATTTGTCTTTGAAAGTCCAAGAGATTTGAAAAAGAAATTGAAGGGTTTAAGCTTGATCTTCAAAGGAGAAATCCTAATCATGCATGCATGGGAGTTGAATGAATTAGAATAGGTTAAACTCCCTTAATACACTTCTTTCGGGGCATAAAATGACATAGTTTAGGGCTTAGGAGCTTAGGAATTACAAAAACACCCTTACTAATTTCGCAAAAAATCACTCACTACCAGAGATAATGACTCACACCATGAGTCGTACCTTAATACCATGACTTGTGGTTACCATCCGCCGTTACCACTATTTCTCCCTGACTTCTGAAGTTTTCCACGAATCAAACCATGACTCGTACTACCAAACGACGAGTCATTGGATCCACCTATGGTCATGCTTCCAAATTTCTCATCCCCTTCTCATGAGTGCAGACCACGACTAATTGTTTCCCACAATGAGTCGTACCATGACTCGTTCCTTCCAACCCTGATACAAAAGAAACCTTCTATGACCACTGACCATGAGTCATACCACCAACCTAAAACTCATGGTTTTGCTCTCATGGATCACCCGTTCAGCTTCTCCATCCTTCTAATATGTCGTACAACGACCCATGGTTTCCCACAATAGATCGTACAATGACCAACCCCTACCATATAACTAGGGCAGCTTATTCCTTAAACAACGATTCATCCTACAACCCGTTAGTCCTTCCCACGACTCATACCATGAGTCGTCTTGAGGCATTTTTCTAACTTATTCTGTTGATCACATTTCTAATATCGAGGCCGATCTTAGAATCTTGGGGACATTCATCCTTGAATTTGGGGTAAACATACTGAAATGCTGGGGAAAAGGCACTGAAATCCCAAATACTTAACACCTGAAGCTGGAAGCTGAAATCTGATGGAGTGACTGACTCCAGACTGAGATACATGACTGAACTAAATTCATGATGCATACATGCATACTAAAATATGAAAGGAACTGAGAGACATGAACTTAACATGAAATGGAATAGAATATTAGAGAGAAAACCGATACCTCATGTTGGAACAGAACTGTAAGAAAATAAATGCGGGTATTTAGCCATCATATCTACTTCAGCTTCCCACGTAACTCTCTCAACAAATTGATTCCTCCATAAGACTTTCACTAAAGCTACTTTTTTGTTCCTCAACTTCTGAACCTGACGATCAAGGATCTAAACGGGTACCTCCTCATAGGTAATGCTATCCCTCACACCTGTTCTCTCCACCATAACAAACAAAGCCAAGTCACCAATGCACTTCTTCAATAACGATACATGGATAACTAGATGCACTGAAGCTAACTCCGTTGGTAGCTCCAAATCATGGGCCAACCTTGCCAACACGTCTCACAATCCTTTATGGACCAACATATCAGGGACTAAGCATCCCTTTCTTTCCAAACCTCATCACTCCTTTCATGAGAGACACCTTCAAGAACACCCAATCATCAACTTCAAACTCGAGTTCTCTTTTCCTAACATCCGGATATGACTTTTGACAACTCTGAGTTATTTCCAGCCTTTCCCTTATAAGCTAAACTTTTTCCATAGCCTAATGAACCGAATATGGCCCTATCAACATAGTTTCTCCAACCTCGAACCAACCAATAGGATATCTATACCTATGCCCGTAATGAGCCTCAATCGAAGCCATCTGGATACTAGAGTGATAACTGTTGCTGTAAGAAAACTCGATAAGAGGTAAGTGTTCATCCCAATTTCCTTTGAAGTCAATCACACATTCTCTCAGCATATCTTCCAGAGTCTGAATGTTACACTCGGCCTAACCATTTGTCTGCGGGTGAAAAGTTGTGCTAAGCTTGATCTGTGTACCTGATGTCGCCAAAATTACACCTCACAATTGAGATACAAGTGGTCGATTGTCAAATATATAACCCAACAAAGGTTGAGGTTGATCCCACAGGGAATATGGTGATAACTTAAGTTAATGCGAATAACAATTACTATTGAGTTACTTATTTCCAAAGGGGGAAAATATAGAATAATAAACAAAGTAAAATTGCTGAATGCTAAAATCAAACTCAATTTGTATTCAATTAACGACTTGACTAGGATTGTGTTCCCAAGGATTTCATAACCACAAGTCTTATACACTAGTGATCTATTCTAGTGTTTAACATGCAATATTGGTAAGTTAGGTTCACCTAAATAGTTGGTCCCCTATCTAGATGATTATCACCACACAACTTGGTCCGTATACGGGTGTACTTTAGTTGACCCTTACCCTTAATATTGGATTAGATATCCTCGAACAAGTTCAATCTATTAGATGAGGGTTGATAGTATCAAATCTCCGTTGTTAATCCCTTTTCCCATTCTTTACCTCCTTGGTATGGTAAGTAAGAATAAGGCAAGTCCTAACGTTTGCAACCGTCAAGAATCAATCAAAACAAAGGGGAAAAAATACATGCATAAAACTCCGTTCAAGAATCACTAAGTATTTTTACCTATGTATGTTAATTCATCTTCGTTCCCACAAACCTAGTTATGGGTTTAACTACTCATACTTGTATTATTACAATAACAAATTACCGAATAAATCATAATTGCCACTTAMAAATTATCGTAAAGGAAAAACCACGTAGATTGAATATAAACTCCACAATAGATGAATAAACTCCAATGTTGCTTTTGTTTCTTGATTCAAGAACAATTGATCAATACCAAAATTCTAGTTGAAAACTCAATAAATGGGTTCTCTCAATTACTCTATAACTGTAGAAAAATCCCTCTTTTTAAAAATAAACCTAAACTATGTATTTATAGTTCCAAGATATCCTTTTCCTAATTAAAATTGGAAACCAGGTCGGTAGTGGCAACGGGCTTGGTGACGATTCGTTTGACCCTCGGACGAGTCGTTCTTCACTTAAAACAGTAAGTTAATGCGAATAACAATTACTATTGAGTTACTTATTTCCAAAGGGGGAAAATATAGAATAATAAACAAAGTAAAATTGCTGAATGCTAAAATCAAACTCAATTTGTATTCAATTAACGACTTGACTAGGATTGTGTTCCCAAGGATTTCATAACCACAAGTCTTATACACTAGTGATCTATTCTAGTGTTTAACATGCAATATTGGTAAGTTAGGTTCACCTAAATAGTTGGTCCCCTATCTAGATGATTATCACCACACAACTTGGTCCGTATACGGGTGTACTTTAGTTGACCCTTACCCTTAATATTGGATTAGATATCCTCGAACAAGTTCAATCTATTAGATGAGGGTTGATAGTATCAAATCTCCGTTGTTAATCCCTTTTCCCATTCTTTACCTCCTTGGTATGGTAAGTAAGAATAAGGCAAGTCCTAACGTTTGCAACCGTCAAGAATCAATCAAAACAAAGGGGAAAAAATACATGCATAAAACTCCGTTCAAGAATCACTAAGTATTTTTACCTATGTATGTTAATTCATCTTCGTTCCCACAAACCTAGTTATGGGTTTAACTACTCATACTTGTATTATTACAATAACAAATTACCGAATAAATCATAATTGCCACTTAAAAATTATCGTAAAGGAAAAACCACGTAGATTGAATATAAACTCCACAATAGATGAATAAACTCCAATGTTGCTTTTGTTTCTTGATTCAAGAACAATTGATCAATACCAAAATTCTAGTTGAAAACTCAATAAATGGGTTCTCTCAATTACTCTATAACTGTAGAAAAATCCCTCTTTTTAAAAATAAACCTAAACTATGTATTTATAGTTCCAAGATATCCTTTTCCTAATTAAAATTGGAAACCAGGTCGGTAGTGGCAACGGGCTTGGTGACGATTCGTTTGACCCTCGGACGAGTCGTTCTTCACTTAAAACAGTAAGTTAATGCGAATAACAATTACTATTGAGTTACTTATTTCCAAAGGGGGAAAATATAGAATAATAAACAAAGTAAAATTGCTGAATGCTAAAATCAAACTCAATTTGTATTCAATTAACGACTTGACTAGGATTGTGTTCCCAAGGATTTCATAACCACAAGTCTTATACACTAGTGATCTATTCTAGTGTTTAACATGCAATATTGGTAAGTTAGGTTCACCTAAATAGTTGGTCCCCTATCTAGATGATTATCACCACACAACTTGGTCCGTATACGGGTGTACTTTAGTTGACCCTTACCCTTAATATTGGATTAGATATCCTCGAACAAGTTCAATCTATTAGATGAGGGTTGATAGTATCAAATCTCCGTTGTTAATCCCTTTTCCCATTCTTTACCTCCTTGGTATGGTAAGTAAGAATAAGGCAAGTCCTAACGTTTGCAACCGTCAAGAATCAATCAAAACAAAGGGGAAAAAATACATGCATAAAACTCCGTTCAAGAATCACTAAGTATTTTTACCTATGTATGTTAATTCATCTTCGTTCCCACAAACCTAGTTATGGGTTTAACTACTCATACTTGTATTATTACAATAACAAATTACCGAATAAATCATAATTGCCACTTAMAAATTATCGTAAAGGAAAAACCACGTAGATTGAATATAAACTCCACAATAGATGAATAAACTCCAATGTTGCTTTTGTTTCTTGATTCAAGAACAATTGATCAATACCAAAATTCTAGTTGAAAACTCAATAAATGGGTTCTCTCAATTACTCTATAACTGTAGAAAAATCCCTCTTTTTAAAAATAAACCTAAACTATGTATTTATAGTTCCAAGATATCCTTTTCCTAATTAAAATTGGAAACCAGGTCGGTAGTGGCAACGGGCTTGGTGACGATTCGTTTGACCCTCGGACGAGTCGTTCTTCACTTAAAACAGTTGTCCTCAGCAACGTACCAAGTTGTGGCAACGGATCACCTAATGACTCATTGTGCCTAAGCTTGAGTGGTTAGGTCCCTCGTTGTCTCATTCCTCCAAAAGTCCAATGCATCTTATGGTTGGTCATAATGATCTACCAACGAGTCGTTCCTTCATGTGACGACTCGTGATGTTTGTCTTCAACTACACTGGCCACTTGTTAATATTTCCTCTTTCAGCTTTCCCGGTTGACCTCACAATTCATTACTAGTTGTAACGAGTCGTTTCCTCAACTCATCAAGTACACTGTCTTGTATCTTCAAAAATCCATCTTTTGCCCACGCCTTAAGCAACGAGTCATGCCTCCTGCCAACGACTCGTGAAGTGCCTGACAGTCACCTTTTAAGTTAATTTCAACATTAATTAGACTAGTTCACTCCGGAACCTATTTTCCTGCAACATTAAGCACAAAACACATCATACCTATATAAACATACCCGGAATGTGCATAATTTCCTAGTTTTAAGCGCCAAAAGTGCCGTAAAATCACGGCACATCAACACCCTCAACTTAGAATTTTTGCATGTCTTCAGGCAAAAACAAAATAAAACAAAACAAACTAAACTACTTCGACGCTTCAATCGAAAGAAATCTAGGAAACTTACGGCAGTCATATTTATCTATCAAAATCAAATTTTCTAACCCCTCTCTCATCGTATCAACTCAAATCACTATGCATATGCAAAATATCCAACCATAACACAGAGGAATTAAAACAGTGCAAATACTATCACTTGCAACCACGCACAAAAATCTATAACACTGCCCCAGACAATTTGCAGATGATTTTGTTGACCAAATTCTCTCACCTCAAAGAAGTCCCACACTCACACATGTATATTTGATTAACTCGATATATTTATCTTGGGACTAGGTAAGATCCACTCTCTCTCACAAAAAAATTCGAACTGCGTGTATACAATACCATAGGCTTGCCTTTACTTTCAATACCTCAATTTTCGGACAAGTAGCTAGGATCACTATAGGACTTTCTAGGCTTGTAACGTAGGCTCGGGCTTGGTTATGGTACATATGGAATTAGTAGCTCAACCTTCCTTGGCACTACACACCTCTTGGCTCCACTTTTCACCTTTTTTCCTATTTTCTCCCTTTTTTCCTTTAACTGCTTCTTTTTCTTTTCTTTCCGAACTACGGATACGGTTTCTCTTTATTCAAACACTCATTGATGTCATACATTAATTTTCTTTTCTTTTCTTTCTTTTTGACAATAATTTTTATTTTTCCTTTCATCATGCATACCACACCCGTTCTTTTCCTTTTCATTACCCAATTTTCTTTCCACCCGACTCTTCTTAATCACCCCTATAATAGCCACCCTCAATTTAGATGATTTTCCTAAGTTGAGGTTCACATTGTCCAAGGAAGGACCAGGGCCAAAACAGGTTCATTCATAATAAAATCAGGTAGGTGAATTGGTGTAAACAAAAAGAAAGGTCAATTTAAGCTCAAACATTTGGATCAAGGGATTTTTATTCTCTTTTGGTAGGTATTTTAAGGCTAAAATGGATTCATAAATAAAAAACGTCCTATGATCCTTTCCTAGTTTCCTATCCTCTATCTCGGTACGATTGACCAGGCAAGTTCTAGATTGTCACACACAATCGAATTCAACTATTAAACCTCACTCACACATAGCACAGGTCAACATCATCACTTATACAAATTGCTAGTTTAGGTACATCCATACAATGATAAACAAGTTTGACGTGCCCGCAAGTGTACGGGTCGTGCAAGTAATATAGTGGCTCTTTTTAAGAACCGGATTATCGAACCCACAGGGACTGGACCCATTCCTCTAAC
>JACEIK010000560.1:331811-416855 GCA_018107945.1 Datura stramonium | reverse complement strand
CTATAATCTTTGAAATTTTCCAGTCACTCTGCCCCACCACCACTCCCCATCATCACAACCAGAAGAAGAAGAAAAAGGGAAAAATGTAAACAGAACACAGTTGTCTTGTTCTTCATATTTCCTTTTTCTCTTTCTCTAGATCCAATGCTACCAAAAATTTCATCTTTCTCCAATACCCATTTCTCTATCTTTCTCATTTTCCTAATTTCAATTCCTCTCATGTCATAGGTTGAAACCCTAACCCTGAAAATCCTATCTTTATTGCTCTCACTATAAAACCCTAATTTACAGATTCTCTGCCCTCAATTCACCAAGTTCGCTTCTTGATTGAGGTTTTCGACACCCAATTTCGAGAAAGATTAGATTTTGTACGTGAATTGTTTTTTTTTTTTGAAGCGTCAATTTGGGAAAATGGCTACGAGGGGGAGCAGATCGGAGAAGGTGAAGAGGATTTTCCAGCAATTCGATGTTAACCGTGATGGGGGTCTTAATCGAGAGGAAATGGCAGCGTTGGTGGTCGCTGTAAACCCTAGGGTGAAGTTCAGCGAGGAGCAAATCAATGCTATTCTTGACGAGGTTTTCCGTACGTACAGCGAGTTTATCGACGGCGAGAAGGGGCTGACTTACGATGGCCTTTTGCGTACCTACGATGACGGCGCCGGTGACGTTGATCGTGACTTCGACGCGCTTGCCCTTGAGCTGAAGCCGGAGGATAATGCTGGAACTTCCATTGCTACGGAAGAGGCGTCGTCATCGTCGATTGCGGATGAGAGAGTGATGGAGCCGCACAAGAAACAGCGAACTGCAGCTTGGGCAGCCTCTCCAAATCACGGCATTGTGTTTGACGACACTTGGAAGCTTGTAGACGACCTTGAGATATTGATCAAGAGGCTTAAATCCAAACAATCCAAAGATGGGAAGCTGAAGAATGATAATTCTGATGTGTATTCGGAAGGTTGGTCAAGAGAATTAGGGCCTTCGACTGAGATTACGGATAAACGGGTCAATTGGGAGGAGACTGGACATGACTATGCTGTGTTTGTGAGGGAGCTGGGTGTGTTGAGGTCGAGGGCTGATGGGGCTAGGTCAAGGGAAGAAGCTTTTGATGGTCACATGGCGATTGGCAGGGTTTTGTATGATCAGCATTTGTTTAAGGAAGCACTGGTGAGCTTTAAGAGAGCTTGTGAGTTGCAGCCTGCTGATGTTAGGCCACATTTCAGGGCTGGTAATTGTTTATATGTGCTTGGGAGACATAGTGAGGCGAAAGAGGAGTTCTTGCTGGCATTGGAGGCTGCTGAAGCTGGCGGCAGTCAATGGGCTTATTTGCTTCCTCAGATTCATGTGAATTTGGGAATTGCTCTTGAAGGCGAAGGTATGGTTATTAGTGCCTGTGAACATTATAGAGAGGCTGCTATTTTGTGTCCAACTCATTTTAGAGCTCTGAAACTTCTGGGTAGTGCACTTTTTGGTGTGGGTGAGTATAAGGCAGCTGTTAAGGCATTAGAAGAGGCTATTTATATGAAGAGTGATTATGCTGACGCACATTGTGATCTTGCTTCTGCATTGCACGGGATGGGTGATGATGAAAATGCAGTTAAGGAGTTTCAGAGAGCTATTGATTTGAAACCTGGTCATGTTGATGCCTTGTACAATTTAGGTGGTCTTTACATGGATATGGGTAGATATCAGCGTGCTTCAGAGATGTACACTAGGGTACTAAGTGTTTGGCCGAATCACTGGAGAGCACAGCTCAATAAGGCTGTGGCTTTATTGGGGGCTGGGGAAACTGAGGAAGCTAAGAAAGCTTTGAAAGAAGCTCTGAAGATGACAAACAGAGTGGAATTGCATGATGCAGTAGCACATCTGAAACAGCTTCAGAAAAAGAAGTTGAAGGGGAATGGAGGTGGAAATGGGGAGGAGGCCTTTATCATTGTCGAACCCTCAAAGTTTAAGACCGTGGGTGAGAAAACCACATTGAGAACAGATTTATCCACTGCTCTTGATATTAGAAGTTTTCAGAGGATTACTCGTCTTAATCGTTGTGATGTTGATCAGATAAAGAAGGAAATAAATGAAACTGATGTACCAATGTCTTATTCTGGTGGTGTACCTGAAAAGTCAATACGTAAGGCTTCACTGGAAGAGATTCTGCACAGATTGCTTAAATTCTTGAAGCCAGAGACCTTTATAGGAGCTGTTAAAGCCATTAACCAGAAAGTTCTCTCTGTTTTAGATGAATCAGAATCAGGTCGGCTGGATCTGGGCATGTTCTTTGCTGTTCTTGCTCCTGTTTGTGGAGGATCAGCAGACAAAAGAAAACGCATTGCATATGAGGCGCTTTTGTGGCGTCCTGTGAATGAGGGTAGTAACCAGATAAGGAAAACTGATGCTCAAAGGTACATCAAACTGCTGAGAGCTATTTACATTCCTTCCCAGGGAGCAAGTGAAATGCTGGAAATTCATGGGGAGATGGACACATCATTGGTGTCTTTAGCAGAATTCACTGCAATGTTTGATGATCCTGATTGGGGTTTTGGTATAATGTCCACTTTGCTGAAGCTTGAACTTGGGGACAGGAATCGTCACGGTAGCCATGTTTGTGCAACTTGCCGCTACCCAATCATTGGGTCCCGCTTTAAGGAATTAAAATCACATTTTAGTTTGTGTAGTCAGTGTTTCAGTGAAGGAAAAGTACCCCCAACCAGCAAGCAAGAAGAGTACAGATTTAAAGAATATGCTAGTGAAGCTGAAGCAGTGAAAGATAAGTGCATGTGGTTCGGAATCCATTCTAAAAGCTCCTCCTCGCCTGCTGCTTCCTAGCTAACACGTTCGAGTGTATGTTTTCAGATGTTCAGGGTGAATTATATCTAGCTTATGAAACATGTTCCTCTGGGCTTCATGCCCTTGTACAATAATCCTTTCAAGTTGTGACCATCAATTCTTTGTTTAAAAGGCAGTATTGTAGGGACTTGGTAGTTCTTTGTGGGTGCCTTTATCTTATTTTTTTTTCTCTGACTCCTTTTGAGGGATTGTATCTCATGTAAGTTCATCAGTGTAAAGTTCTATGTTCTCCCCTTGATTTCTCATTTTGTAGTATTGGATTTGGCTATGGATGGTGTTCACTGCATTTATCCAACAATTGATTCCAGATTTCCAGTTATTAACATAGCACAAGAGTATTTTTGTTCATAGATTTCTTTAGTGTCTGTATCTAAGTCTAAAAAAGCTAAAGGCACTTGCACTAAATTTAACAAAAGAACTTCCTAATCTAAAACAAATTTTCAAGTTCCTTTGATAAAAATGTGGGAAGCTTTTCTTGTACTAATGAGAATACTTGACCATAATATATAAAACAACATTTAGGAACTCCAAATAAATTGAGATCAGCTATATGAATCTCCATTTCTTATCATAATCAATGACCAATATATATGATAAGAAAGGGAAAAAATTTCACAACCACACATTGTCACTTTTTGATAAATTTGATTGAATTAATCACTTTTGGGTCCATGTGGCTGCATAACTGCCTGACAAGTGTATATAGGAAGCCATAATGTAAACAATTAAACGGGGAATGTTGGTTGAGTGTTTAGCCAGTCTGGACTACATAAATCATGTTAAGAAAAAGAGAATCTTGGTATTAAAGAATTGGGGTCTCTGAAGCAACAATAATTAATCAATCAGACAAATGATGAAGCAAATGCACAAATGGCAAATTGTATTGACCCAGTCACTTAGCCACATTATTTATTAAAGTATAAAAGCAAATGGTTTATTTACATGTCCTTATTCATTTATTATTTCTTTGATTATTTCAGTATATCATAGCTGGAAAATCCATTTGGCACCAAGATAAAACTTATGCCCCCATCCCATATTTATACTAAACTAATGAAATATTAATTTTATATACGAATTTATCACTTAATCATATCAAAGTATGGAATACTCTTCCTGTCCACTTTATTTATCGTTCCGATTTAATATAGACAATCCAAAATAGTTATTATTTTAAAACATCAAGATATAATTACTAACTATCAGTTTTCACCTTTACTTTTACTCAACACATGTGAAAAAAGATTAACATAGTGTAGAAGAGAGTAGTACTCTTAATTAAAATCAAAAATATAAATAAGAATAATTAAATTAAATTACCCTTTTCGTTAATATTTTCTTAAGGACGTGCATAAAAAAATTACGTTGACGAGTAAATTGGTCCGAAAGGGAGTATACAATATCATTTTCATCTTTGACTGTCAAACTAAATTACTTGATTTGTGTAAAAACTGAGTCAGATCATAAAAATCGAGAATATATCTCTATGTATATGTACGATAATAACATGTGATAATAATTTTAAATATGTTGTGATCTAGAAAGAGTGATATATAATGCAGCCTTATCACTATCTTGTAAAGATAAAGGGATTATTTCCGGAAAAAAATAATAATTATGTTCGTACATTAAAATGAGATTTGCTGCCATTTGAAGTAGTTCTAGCATTATATTATAGTGGAATAATTACAAATAATACAGACATAAGTACATAAATTTAATTACAAATAATACAGACATAAGTACATAAATTTGGCAGGGACCTAATTTATCATTATCATTATGAATCATGATAGTTCATTACCTTTTAACTTTAAGGCTTGCACAAAAGGTATTTCTAAACGGGAGAAACGCCTAAATTTGCTCCTTTTACTATTTAGAATAGCTTAATAGTAGATAAATAGCAAGAGACATTAAAGTCTTTATTTTATTAAAATTAAGATGTCTGAATTTAAATGCATATCTAAATGAGTGAGATATTGTCTTAGATCTGAACATTGAATGATTAAAACTGTTTGTTTTTTAACATTTAAATGTGCATAATTTTTTTATTTGTAAATTCTTTAAAAATATAAAATTTAAATAAAAAATAATTAAAAATATTAATTTATTAAATTTATTATCGAGATAAAAAATAAAATATTTATATTCGTTATTGATAGTGAGAGATGATTTATAGTGGTGGCCGTTGTAATGCGTGATGTTAGTGGGTAGTAATTGTGATGGTGATAGTTCTTCTGGCAGTAATGACGGTGATGATAGTTATGATGATGGGGTGGTTGGTGTTGTAGTAGTAGCGTGAGATGACGGTTGGTGAGCATAGATGGTGGCCCGAAGAATATATGACGATTGACAATGTCTTGGTAGTAGTTGGTGGCGATACTAGTTGTGATGGTAGAAGGTGGTGGGGATGACAAAGATTGATTGCAATAGTGGTAGTGAGTGATAGTGGTGGTAGAGGTGGCGGCTACGGTGATGACGGTGGTGATGGTGATGGTAATTGAATATTACTAATGGATGAAGAGGGTATGGTTGTAACATTGCAGCAGTAGTGGTTGGCCAATGATGATGGTTGCTAGCGGTTATTGTGGATGTCCAAGATGGTTGGCGATGGTAATAATGATTGACGGTTGTAACATAGCAGTATTGTTGTGGTGATAACTGGTGAATGACGATGGTAATGGTGGTGGTGGTTGTGATGATATAGGTAGTTGTGGTGGTTATAGATTAGAAGCGATGATGAAAATTATACCACTTAAATATCACAAACAATGATAATAAAACTCTGTTGGAATTTTAATGATTAAGGCACATGAAAATGAAATAAGTCTTATCTTGTAAAAGCAAGCGGCGATGGCACAGGATCTGGCGTTGATTCAAACCTCCGTGGCTGCAAACAAATGAAACCTAAGACTTTGTGTGAGGCATAAGAGAATTACAAGTAATTTTCTATCAAAATATAATAAAGACTGAAAATATGCATACAAATTAAATACGCTATATTTGAGATGTATTCATACGCTATATCTATTCCTAAGAATTGCTCACTTCGAACAGTCGCAATTTTTGTCTAAATTTTAAATAAACAAAGTTCAAAACATAAAATATGAAATAAAACCTTTATTTAAAGATCCAATCCAGTCCAGTCCAGGACTATATATATATAGCCTTATAAAGTCTTAAAAGATGGTTGTAAATCATCGATGTGCATAACCAACTATGTAACATGTCCTTCCTTAACGTTAGCAAATAATTTCATGTTTTTCCATGTTATTAACAAAGACTCTAACGCAAATGGATGAACTCGATGTATCCAATTTCTTCTAAAAGACGATCTGGTATCCTTCAACTTTTAATTAGCCAGCATGTCTTTTCCTAGTAGTGGGTAAAATATTATAGATCGAAAGTTTTAAAAGGAGATTAGTGCATGAATGAATTTATTTACTTTAGATTTGTAGATATACTCTTTAATAGAAGAAATATTCTCCATGAGCAATAACAGATCCGTTGTAGTCTAGTTGGTTAGGATACTCGGCTCTCACCCGAGAGACCCGGGTTCAAGTCCCGGCAACGAATATATTGTTTTCGAATTTTCTCTCTTACTTTTCCATTTCTATATCTTTCTCCTCACCTACTCTCAACCTGATCACAAATTAGTGAGTAACAATATTTTGAAAGTCAAATTCGTTTATGTGTATATTTTAGTCTTTACACACTACTTTTGAAATTACAATATTTATGCTATTGTTATTTAGGAAGAATTGATTTTTCTGAACCACACAAAAGGGTAATTAGGCATGCTTTACTAGTAAATAATAGTCATAAACTCATAATTACAGTAACATCATATTAAAGGCCATTTGTGGTTCTGAAATGTGAAAATTGAGGGTTCCAATGGTTTCAAAAATGATTACGAGGTTAATTTATTGAACGTTTTTGCATGTGCAAGCTTAAAATTGCTGATGAACTAGCGCGGAGTTATGGATTCCAACGACGGCACCGTTATAATGACCTTAAATTTTATTGGTTCACCTATATATTTAGTAAATATTTTAAAATATATATTAGGTTTGAAAAAAAATCATAACTTTTAAGTTAAGAGCGCCCTATTGATATCCCCAAGTCTTTCGCACATTAGAAGAGACTTTTCTATAATAAACGAAAAAGAGAGGTATTTCGCATAATTAGATTGTTACACCCAGTGAAAAGTCTTGACATTTAGATGTCCTGTTTATATGTTGGTCGAGAGTTTTAGAATTTCGTACATCTTGAAAAAGGTTCGAGGGGAAAGCCGGACGGGCGCCGCATCCAGTCATCGCAGGAGGCTGCGGCGGACCCCATTTCCGCGATGGCGGCGTGTTACGAGGGAGGGCTCACCTGCGATGGCCAACGTGCCACGGAGGTGAGAATTCGGCCAATGTCTCAGCCCCCACTTCGTGTTTTTGTGATAAATATCATATAATTTCCGGTGAACAACGAACGAAGGACGAAGGGTTTGATAAATTCCTTAGTTTACGCTATTAAACGCGGTCCAAACTAATTAATCTTGGGTAGTGAAGTATTAAGTTTGCGAGGGGAGCATTCTAAGGCTGCGGTATTAAGGCTGATTAGTTTCGTGAGATGCAGGTCGGCGAATCGTCGCCTACCGAGAAATTAGGTAAGTAGAATTGCTCAAGAATTAATGTTAATATACTCTAGCCCTAAAGTGAGCATTTCTCCCATACGGACCTCCAGAAATAGCAGAAGTTTTCGGTCGTTCTTAGATAAGTTGAAAATAGATGGTATACACACAAGAATGTTTCTTTCTATATATTGATAGAATTAATTCTATTCCTAGAATTAATTGAATACTTGGAAAAATAATTTGAAAATTAGCCAGGTGCGCGAGATACTCGAAAGTTAACGGACAAGGTATGTAAAGCAAGTTTCTTTGGCAAGGCTGGTAGTTCCGGTATAGTAAATAGTTCAAATTAATCGGTAAGTGTTTCGAAGCCGCATATTATGTTTAGTATACATTTTAGTATGATGTTGGAAACATCGTGTCATGTGTAGCGTGAACCTTACTAGCGCGATATAAATTCTAGTAGAAAAGTTCCGAGAAACGAGTACAACATGCCCGGTATGTAATCTAGTAAAGTACGTCGGGATATTATCGTGTCGTAGAAACTTTATACGCTACAAATTAAATAAAAGTATTTCGAAATAGAATAGTAACTAATATGAATTTTAGAAAGCATGTTAGAAATAGTAAATCATGTTTACCATGAAACTTAGTTATACAACGTAAATTTTGTGAAATATTATATCTTGTTTCCGGTATTAGATTCGGCACGGTATGACGAAATTATATATATACCATTATCGATTTCGGCATGTATTATATATATGCTACACCGTAAGATTCAGAAACTTTTTAGATGGCCTATTCGTGCTTTGGTTAAGCATATTTGAAAGCCATACGTGCTAGAAAAAAGGCGAAAGATCGGACGTGAGCACAGTCGGACCATCGCGGAAGGCAGGGCGAGAGCCCTTCGCGATGGCACCATGTCACGGAGGTGGGGCCGCGCGTTGGCTCCGTGACACGTTGGGCTGTCCGGGCCCAAGTATATAAAGCTTGACTTCGGTTTTTAATTGATAAAAATCATTTGAAATTTCCGAGAAATCGTAAGAGAGCGAAGAGAAGACGAAGGGTTTATATAATATCGTTCGGTCTGTTGCCAACGTAGTTGAATCTAAATTAACCTCGGGTACCGGTATTTAGCAGCCGAGGAGCATTCCTGCGGATTTTGTTTATCGAAATACGGTAGACAAATGGATGAACTCTTGGGACTGGGTAAGTAGAATTGCTCCCAGGCCTTCATTGTCGATATTGCTCCCCAATAGTAAAAGTGAATACTTCTCCCTTGGACTTACGAAAAATTAGCAATTTTTTTACCATCTTTCGATAAGCCTAAGTTTGAGCTATAAATATATCGAAAGTGACGTTGTATTTCGAATAGTGATGTATTTAGTACTAATTGACGTGTATATGAATGCGGGTTGGGAGAAATAGTGAAAGATCTTGTGAAGCACCGTGACAGTCGGATAACTGAGGTTAAGGTATGTAAAAAGCGATTTCTTCGGCAAGTTAGTAGCTTTAGCCTTGGCAAAATCATAGTAAACTCAAGTAGTGAGTTCTCGAGTGAATGTTGAGTATTAGTAAGTTGACCATCCCGGTTTGCGTTCTCGTATCGTACTCGGTCAGAAAGTTAGTAAGCATGCGCGAGTTAGCATTCGGTCGGTATAGCCTATTATATGATTAGCAAGCATGTTAGAATAAAGATACGAGGTTTTCGAATAAGTTAGTAAGTAAATCGAGATGAAGCAGACGGTATTATGGCTACCGGAGACTAGCCATTAGGGTGACGATATCTTGGCTACGGTGCCATCCGGAGCCGAGATAGTATCGTGGCTCGTTAGCCATACGGTTAAATAATTCTGATCAGGTTTAAGACGGTGAGAATCAGATAAGCATGAGAAAGAGATCGAGAATAAGAAATCGAAGTGAGATAGCATTTTTCGGTTAAGCATGCTTGTTATATATAAAATTGCTATTTGTTTGTTGAGACTTGATGGCTGTGTGAGGCATCTTATTGACGTCCTCGCCGCCCTGAGTTAGTAATAATGTCGCCCAACGGCCCGGGTGGGTTTACGTCGCTCAAGGTGGCGTATTTGTCCCAGTTTGGGCGGCCAGGATGGCTTTCCCTGCTCAGTCGTCGACACTAAATCCTGGAGCCATACACAGGACGCAAGCGCTTGAGGAAACAGATACGATTACAATTCTGAATCTGATATAGAGTCCTCACGGTTCATGCAACGATTATTATAGCCGGGAAGCTGTCGCGTAGAACCAGGGGGCGTGGGGGTGGCTCACACAGTTAGCGAGCCGAGTGGAGTGACTTATTTTTTGGTACAGTTTTGACCGGGGTAGGGGTATATTAGATTGTTTGCTTGCTTGGCGCCATCGGCTTATGGGGTTGGTATTGGCTGTTGCTTGCTACTTGTATATCTATTTATGTGCTATATACTAGTTAATAGACGGTAGGCGTCAGCGTCCCTGCAGAACCTGGCTCTGCCACTATGATCTGAAGGCACGATTGAGTTCATATCAGCTGCCCCGGTGACTATCTCACCTTATTCGGCATTTGCTAGTTATGTGTTTACTATTCGGTTGTATTATTTCAGTTGCTTTATACTCGGTACGCGTGCTGGCGCCCAAATAGGCAGCTGCATTACTGCTGCCGGTACTGTGAACGAGCGATCCCTCGTGATTCCCGGCCCGGCTATAGAGTCATCGGCTCATGCATCCAGAACGGCGATTTCGAAGATGTAGCTCTTTTCCTTTTGTTGTACAACATGCTGATGGGCCCTGTCCGATCATTTATCATTCTTTCATGAACTGCCCGGGTCTTATGTATTATCTGTGGTGGTTATGGCAGGTGTGTGAAATAAATCACAGTCTGTTATAAATCATTTAGCATTCACATTTATGTTGGCCGTGTGGGCCATAGTTTGTGTGTGATGGTGACCTTACCGGTCACGTAGCCATTGAGTATTAACTGTTGAGTTTCGAGATGACTAGAACGGCATGATGTGCCTTCGGCCGCATGGGATTCCTTGTTGTGAGTATGTTACGGTTAGGCTGTTTTTTACGAGCACGGTGGCTATAGGCCCAGTCGTAGGAGAGCTGTGTTCTGATCGTTATATAGCCCTTGTTTTCGAAATCGAAATAGAGTTAGCCGGGCACTAGATGTGCTTGAAACACGGGTGTAGTCCGAGGTCTACTAGGCTGGTGCAGTCATACCCCAAGGCGGGCGTGACAAGCCCCATACGCATTCCCTGTCATCCCGGTTGAAGCGTATATCGTACCACAGTTGTGTGCTCAGTTGAGACATTTATGTGTTTTGAGTTGAATTACTAGCATCAATAGCCTTGAGTTATCAAACATGTCGACTACGTCGCGGGAAGGCGAGGATAAATCATTCTGAGTGGCATCCAACATCCCACAGGGGCAGATGAGATGTCGGTTCCCATGTTGCACCTTGGTCGGCTTTTATACGCCCAGTCGGTGCGTACGCACAGGGTGTTGATTCGAAAGTCCCTCCGGTTCAGTGCTGTTATAGTCGGGGCTCGAGCGGGCCCCGGAGTGCATACTGGGGGCCAGAGCGGGATGCTTATAGTTATTAGGGGAGATGGGATGTAGGGTGAGGGTATAGGTGCGTGTTGGTTGTACCTTAGGCTTATGGGGGCGAGGTGAATTTATGTGTGCTATGCTATGTTATATTTATGCTATATTATGCCATGTTATTGTTAGTTATATGACAGTGATGAATATTCACGTTACCGGTACAACTCCTACTCCTTTCGGCTTATAGTTGAGAGACGTGATGGCCGATACTTTATTCGATTCTGATTTATTTCTTTCTCTTGAGTTCTCAGGTTATATTGCTTGTCTGGTTATTTTCCGGTTGTTGCTTGCATACTCGGTACAGCGGTGCGCGCCGTTACAGGCGGCATTACTTATCTGCAGGTACTCGTAGATGAGGAAAGTAGATCGCCATTGATTCGGCCCGACGCAGCGAAGTCATCGGCTCGATCATCAGGAGCTAGGCATTTAGAGGTTTATTCCTTTTCTTTGTTGTACGAGTATGGTGGCCAAGGCCACATCCGGAAACCATCTTATCGATGATAGGGATTTGCATATTGTACATTCCATTTGTGGTTAGATAATAGGTCGTATGGTAGTGTTATGTTTAGTTTGTTTATGATGGTCGTGGTGCTTATTAGAGTTGGTAGTGGTGACCTTCTTGGTCGTAGCGATTTAGCACTTGTTTTCTGATTCGAAATATTGACAGCGTGGTGGCACATCGGTGCATAGGTTACTATTAATTCAGTTGTTGCAGGTATTGTTGTTGCTTACGGTGGCTATAGGCCTAGTCGGGTAGGAGAAATATTATTTCTGGCCAGATTATATAGCACGTCGTTTTCTTGAATCGAGTTACAGCCCTTCCAGCAAGTCTTAGGCTCAGCTAATGACTGATGCAGATCACAACGGGCGCGGGTGCCACTCATGCCTCCCGAAGGCGGGCGTGACATAAATGTTTTCAGATTTACTCTCAATTTTGTGATATTTTTCTTTTTAATCAATCTAAAAAAAAAAATTACATATTTAGTAATAATTTAATTGTAAACTTCTTATTTTACCCTTAATAAGATGATTTATTGTCATACAAATATATATAGCTTATTCTTCATCATAAGTTTCAAAAAAAAGTTCTTATATTTTGAAACTCCGTGTCTAGTAAAACACCTTCATATAAATTAAAAGGAGGTAAAATAGCTAGTGTTAATTATTAAGGACTCGTTTGGTATGAGATATAATGAATAGATAGTTCAGAAATTAATTTTGAATAAGTTTATCGTGTTTGATTGAGATAAATCTTGAGATAATTTATCAGGATAGTTATCCCGAAATTATAATTTTATTTTTATCACACATTGAGGGTCAAATAACAATCGCAGAATAACTAATTCCGATATAATTTATCTCAGAATAACTTATTTCTGGTAAACATCCCATAAGTGGAGGAGGCCAAACAAGAAAATTAGCATTAGAAAGAAGTTGGATCTGCGACGACATTAGCTGTTTCCAAATTGTACATGCAAGAACCATGATTATGTACCCCCATGCATGAAACACAACAAATACTAACAGAAGTTCAACTTAAGCTTATCAATTGACAAAACTCACCCTACAATTTTGCGATAATCAAAAAAAAAAGGCGCAGTTTGCACAATCCCATCGGTTCAGCCATGTCAATCTTTATTGCAAGGTTAGTCATGCACATTCTGTGCATGTTGATTATTATAGTACTATCTATGGCTGCAAAATCACCATTATCGTCACCATCAGCTTCACCAGCATCAGTGATCTTGCAACTCCAGGAAGAAGAGAAGCTCAACAACAACGACCACACCTCAATCCAAGAAGAACAACTGAACAAGTTCAAAGACGTCGAATCTCAATTTCAGACAGCACAAGAGTTTCAAGATTATGGTTTCTGGGATCCTACACCATACTTCGGCAGAGGTGACCCAGCTCCCATTCCTCATGGGAGGGGCCATAATCTGAAGGAACAAAAGGCAAAGTAATCTGGACACAGTTATTAGTCTCTAATTCATACAACACCAGTATACAGCAATCATCGTTTAGGTAATTTATATTTATGTCACCTTGCTAAGGTTTATAAAGCATAGCATATGATAACAGGCCATGATGTAAGTAAGAGTTGTAATCTGCTTCATTCAGATTTCGCGCTTTGTAATGATACCAAATAAATGCATACAAGTTTATGAACAAATTATCCGTCTGCTACAGCAAAAGATTCAACAAAAGCCATAACTGAGATGGATGATCCCATATAGAAGTTTCAATTCTGAGCAGATACAAATTTACACACTGAAGAACCATATTGCAAATATAGCTGAGCACTAGAAGAACAGAGAATTCCAAGGATCCAATTCCAATCCACAATGATAAACTTCATAGGAATGACACTCATTTTTAAATTAAATGCAGGACAAGAATTTTGCAGACTGTTAAAAAAGCAAATGAGAACGTTCAAACTCCAATAACATCATAAACTGTAAACGAAATATATAGAATGTCAAGATTCTGCAAATTCCACCAATTAAACAAAAATATGCATCAAAACTTCAACTCTGCTTGACCACGCACATCTGTTTACGTAGCTGAGAACTGTCTTGAGGACCTATCATGTATTATATACCATCTAAGAGGAGAGTAGCTTTCAATCATCGTCTTGTTAATTGAAGAGGACGTGTCAACCAAAAGCTCCCATTTTGGGCGCGACAGAGGATCAACTACAGCTGCAAAGGCTTTGACTTTAAAGTACATAACCAAAACAATTTCACCTGTGAGAGAATAAACAGACCAGAAATTCTATCAGTTCTTTTCAAACCACAAGGCTACTCCACTGTAATATCTGAAACACACTCAAATATTTCATTAGTAAATTGCCATCATGAATTTGAATTTTGAAGCCAACAAACAATTACATTTAGTACCTCCTTGTTTAATTATTGTTTTGAGGAAAGAGGGCAAGAAACTCATCATTAAGACATAACAAAATTGATTCCCATCGAGAAGTCGGTTGCTAGACGAAATCTTCTTTAAATGTTAACATCTAGCTATCTGTCAAGTTACATGTCAAAAGTGCCCAAAGTTAATGTCTGGTTTTCATGGTTCTTAACATTAACCAAGCATTTCAAACTCATAGTTTTTTTTTGTCAACAGAGCAACTGCAATGCTGTAGTGAATTAAGTTTCACTAGCTTAGAACCAGTAAACAGGAAGTCGGGCATTTGGAGTTCTTGAACTAGCCAGCGGAACACCTTTTTTACAATTGGGAAAAAATAAAGGTTTAAACCAAACAAACAAGAAGGGGTTGTGAACACCAACTCAGGGACAGCACTTTCGCCGTCAGAAAATTTCAGCAAGGATGATGCAGAGGAAGTGATTAGAAAGGCGTTAAGAATTTAATGGGAGAAAGAAGGAAGAGTTGTCCAGGAATAGGACATTGGAATCTAGTAATCGCACCCTAAAGAGCTGAACAAAGCACCAGGGATCCAATCAAAACTTCATCCAAAGCCCTAGCAAGTTACTCATTATCCATCAGACTTACAAAACCATGGAGGCATATGACTTCCCCCTGAAATCTGACTTACAAAACCCTAGAAGGCATGTATATGTTGCCAGATTTTGACACAAATTCTGAAGGGATACTTACATGAGATGTATGGAAGATGGACCAGTAAAAGCAGCAACCTTCTGGGCACGCTGTGCTTCACACTTATACAGCTCCTTCATTTCTTTTTTCATACGGCGCGCCTCACGCCGTTCTTCCTTCACAGCAGCCTGCAAAGGTAGATTCCAATGTTAAAACAGTATATCAGATGTGTTATGCACAAAGAGAAGAAAAAAGAAATCCAAAAGGAGCAGGCAAAGTGAAGAACGAGCTCAGAAGAGAGATATATCAAGCAATGCGATTCCACAATAAATAATATTGATATACAACCATAGACCTTTCTTTCTTTCTTTTCCTCCTTTGACTCTTGACCATGTTGCTTTCTTTTGAGTTGCTCCATCTTTGAGTTGTCCTTTTCCTCCTTTTCTGAACCTTGCTTTT
Organism: Datura stramonium; assembly: GCA_018107945.1. Taxonomy (NCBI): domain Eukaryota; kingdom Viridiplantae; phylum Streptophyta; class Magnoliopsida; order Solanales; family Solanaceae; genus Datura; species Datura stramonium. The sequence continues at coordinate 401,767 of JACEIK010000560.1, read as the reverse complement.
TCTTACCCTCCTTTTGCAAAGCATGTTTTCCCTTGCTAGGCAAATAGTCCACAGGAAGCTTCTCTTTTCCTTTAAAAAAGGATATTATGAAGCAAGCTTCAGAAATAGCAGGGAGCAACTTTTTCTCTCGCTTCAGGAGCTACAATTTGTCCAGGATGGTTATCAAGATTTGAATACGTTGACACTATAGTTTCACAATCCCATACTTCTGAGTCACTGCTGCTTTCATCAAAAATAGCTGCCTCTTCATCTGGACTTTCATTTTCATACTTCTCAGCATATTCTCTGCACCGGCTTATGACATCAGCTGCAGGTTCAAGCAATTCCCCATTATCTGGTCCATTATTATTGAGTCCCAAGCCATCAATGGCATGCTCCTTAAATGCATGATTAAGCCGCAAGGGAATTCATGACACTCATTTTCCTCAATCATATCATCACCATATTCATCTTCAGTATCAAACCATACTCTTCAAGTTGAAGCTGAAAAGATGAGATGCAAGACAGTGACAACTATCAATCAAAAATATCAATAAAGAAGCACAAACATCATCTTAGATTAGGCAGACACTACCGTGAAGAAACAATAAACACCACATAAATATCAACTCTCTTGTGAACTAAAGAGTACAAGAGACTTAACGATTCTCAAGACTAGTGTTTAATTTACAAGGAGAGCTACTCCGCTCCAAGCAGACTATCTTATTCTTTACTAAAAGCACGTAGACTCAAAAAAATTTAAAGCAAAAGGAAACATCATATAAATTAATAACCTAATCAAGCAAACTCAGCAAAATTTACTATAAAAAAGAAATAACCAAACTACTATACACATTATGAGCTTAACCAATTACTCTAAAACCAAGAAGCAACATAGAACTGAAAAATAAAAAATAATCCAAAACCTACAATTTAACACATGAAGTAGCAGCTTCAATGATGTAACAAAACATTTCCTCTTATTTTCCTCGTTCAGCCCATAACTATTTATAACTTTTTGCTAATGATGACGCAGTCATAATATGAAATCAACCATCAAAAATGCTCGAGGAATGAGTGTGAAGAGCTTGCTGAAAAACAATAATTGTAAGCAAACATAAATGGCATGAAATCCAATATAATCTTTCAAATATTAATAATTTAAATCTTAATAGGAGTACTTATTAGAAGTCATTTTTGAGGGAAAAGATAAAGCTTTAGTAAAAATACTTAATACTCATAGACACAAAGGCTAATACAAATTCAATCTCAGCTAACCTTTACCTTATCAAAGAAAATATATATTTAAACTCAATCTCAGCTAAAAAAAAATTACATTTGTACATGTATCTGAAGTTGTATCAGTTGATAATGATGAAGGATAATAATAGATCTTACAAGCAATTACCAGTATAAAACACAAAAGGTGGCTTAGATTGCCTCCATTATCGAGCAAAAAGAAAAAGGAGAAACAGAACTTTAAAAAGAAACAATGCCTCCTATTGGGGTTCAAGGTTTGAACCCTCCACTATTCTACAATGCTCTTCAGCCTCCCACCATGACTAGGTAAATCCTTCCCATCTACCTAAAGACATTATGGGAAGAGCTACTTACTATATAATTATGCTAATGTGAGATAAAAACTTTTTTGAGAAGGAAAACTTGAGCTCGACAAGTGCGAGGTAGAACCTAGAAAGTAACCCAGTGAGTTAATCAAGGTGAGCACCAGGTTATCAGAAAAAGAGCAAATTACACCAATTCATTTAACACGGGCTGAGGTCCATTTATGACACACACTTATGGTCTCTTTAGCTAGTTTTTTCGGAATAGTAATTTTTCTCTTGTAAGTTGATCGAGCTAGTAAAATAATAACCTCACGTGAAGATAATTGTAGATTTGTACAGTTAAAAAAGGAAAATTCAGGAGAACAAACTGCTTACCAGATCAAACTGTTCATCCAGAAGCCGGCGTGCTCTTGGCTTCTCTTCAATAGTCGCAAATTTAGCCTCATTTCTCTGCATATGTCCAGCCGTATCATCGCTTCCTACTTTGTCAACATCCAATCTCTCTAGCATGCCTAAATTCTTGCCAAGCTCCACATTAACTGGCCCATCGGGTAGGTTTGCCTTAATAACAAAATCTTCTTCTAACTCTAAATCCTCCACATCAGATCCAAAACGTGACAAATCACTGTCATCTAGCAAAGCAGCAATTTCAGGATCCACTGCCTTCCCGAACTCTTACCCCTACCGTCTTGGCTGCCACATTGTATACATACTGCCCATTGGAATCATCATTCACTTTCGCAACCTCGACTTTTGAAGCGTCATAAGCCTAACCAAACAGTAACTTCGTTAACTAGAAAGTAGAAAAGAAAAGCGACAAAGCTACCGTCTTTAAAAACTATTAATCAATTCTTTGTTTTCCCTCTTTCAATTAGTATACTGATAAGAACATATATTACACCAGATCCGAGACAAAAGGCTGAACCAAGGTATTCATTGTGATGAGTATATACCTCATTGAACCTCAAATAGAACAGAATTGATACTTATAAAGGATTTGTATAGCCGGGCGCAAACTGATGGGCATTGAGGAGTAGTTAATTGTATTATCATACAAATTCAGCAAAGCTGAAATCTTAATACTAATTCCATATAATACTACAAAAAGTCTACAAAAAGTAGAATTCAGTTCAAACAAGTTACGGTCTTAATCCTCACTAGCCATGTTACTCCATTTAAACTCGTATATAGTACATATAATATTAATGCTTATATAATTATAATCTGACATTTTTAGGCACAGAAAGTAAAAGGCAAAGCTTTGCAACCAAGTGTTAACATAGTTCAAATGCGTTTATACAATAATTCATGGAATTAACGAACCTTAACATCACGAGAGCTCATTAGGGTAGCTTTAGGATTCTCTCATAATAAGCAGAGCCAGCACCAGTATTCTTAATCTCCCTCAAGTGATGTAAGTAATTATACCCATCATCAGGAAACCCTAGTTCCAATATCTCCTTTCTAACATCGTCGGGTAGCAACTCATTTTGAGTTCCGGTACCCGATACCCCACCCAACCATTGTACTCCTCTTCATCTTCCGGAGCATCCGCGAATATCGAATTCGGGTTATCGGGGTTGTATTGATCGGCGGAATCAAAGGCGTCGATTGGTAGAATGTTATTGTCAACTCTGACGAATACTCTGTCGGCGCCGGAGGACCCGGATTCGTAAGCCGGATCCGAAGAATCGCGGGCGAATAGTGAAACAACTGCTTTCTTCTTGTCGATGAACTTTTTCTTCCCCATTGTTAACGGAAAAAAAACAATCTCCGGCACAGAGAGTATATTCGATTTTAGCCGCAGTTTGTAAAGATTTTGTATGCTAAAACCCTAAAACCACAGAGTCGCATGACACGTGAGTATCACGTGATATTTGTGGAACTTTGTTCGAAACTCCGAATACAGTAAAAACTTATCAGGTAAATTTAACAATATATAATAAAATAATTATATAAAATAACATTTTTATCTTAATTACATAAAATAGTATTTTTTTAAAAATTTGATACATATTAATCATAACGCTTGAGTGCGGTATCAAAAATTCAAGCTGCTAATTTATCTATGTGGCGCTAGTTTGTATCTAACTAAACAAACTTTGCATATTTAATGGGAGTAAATCTCTCTGTTTTTATCTCAATTTTTTTGTCAACTATATTAGAAAGTTTAAACAATTAATCCATATCAAATCAAAAACTTTAAAAATCTTAGATTTCGTGGGGATTTTCAAAATGTTGGCAGATTATCAAGAAAGAAGTATTAAATTGCATTAGGAGTTCTTCAAAGATAAGCATTTGACCAGGTATTACACTCACACTTGCTTGATCCTTATCCTCAAGATAAACCCCTTCTAATTTTTGAGTTTAAAGACCTATTTCCCTTAGCAATTTTTCTGTTAAGATTATCTCTAAAGTGATTTCTAGAGAAGGCGAATAGCATTCTTCCAAGGCGATCTTAAAAAGCCAGTGGGTTTGTGAAAGGAAGATTGATTGCGATAATGTCCTTTTAGTACAAGAGATTATCCATGGTATTAATCGGCCCTAACGTAGAGAATTAAATATGTAGTTATTAAGTTGGATATGCATTTAAAACTTATGATAAAATAAGTGAAACTTTCTAATTGAAGTTTTTAAAAAATTGGTTTCTACGACTTTTTGTGAATCTTATTTGGAGATTAATTACAGATGCGGTATTCCATTATTATTAATGGTGTAAGAAATGGATTCTTCAACTTAGAGCAGGGTCTAAAACAGGAATATCCTCTTTCAACCACTCTCTCTATTTTAGCCTCGGAAGTGTTAACTAGAATGGCAATAATCTACACAATGTAGATGATTTTACCCCTTTTTCTATGAATGCTAATGGCCCTTGCATTAACAACTTAGCTTATGTAGATGATGTTATCATTTTTAGTAGTGGTAATTCAAAGAGTCTTAAGCTTATTATAGATGTCTCATTAGATGTTATGGTAGCTCTAGTCAATACATTTAATTGTAATAAGAGTTCTTTTTCCTTACTTCCTCAAAAGCATCTACTTACAAGATTAATAGAATTAGATCTATTACCAAGTTTTTGGATAAGCTTTTTCCTTTTATATATTTGGTTGCCCCATACATTGGCAAGCTTAAATGCATTCTTATGATGATATGCTTTCTAAGATTGTGAGCAGTGAGAAGTTGGAAAGGTAAGGCTCCTATTATGGTGATAGGATGACTTTAATCAATTATATTCTTCAACAATCCCTACTTACATCTTTGGCGGTGGCCATTACCTCTAGGTGATACATTTAATAGAAAAATCAACATAGGGTTCTTTTGGGGATCTTAGTGAAATCAAACACCATCGGGTGTCTTGGGAAAATCTAAGTTATCAACAGATGAAGATGGAGAAGGAGCTAAAAAAGATGAAGGATATTTGTGACTCTGGCAATCAGAGATAGTAGAAAGTTTTCGGACTACAAAGTCTACATGGTCCGAGTTTTTAAAGGCCAAATATTGTCGGAGAGGTCATGTGAATTCAAAAATGGAGGGCAATTCGATTACAAAGTTGGAAAACCTTGATGGATGTTAAAGAGGAAAGTGAAAGAAAATATTCAACGAAATTCATAAAGGGAGTTTAAGCTTTTGGTGAGATAATTGGTGAGGGCTTGACCCGTTGTCCAATTATTATGAAGCTATTACTAAGTCTAGGAGATTAAAAGTAGTTGCCTTAAATAAGTAATGGCAAGTGGAATATTGATAAACTCAATAGTGTACATGGCCAGAAGTTGTGCACCATACAATATCTCTTAGGATTGGAAATGTTAACAAAGAGGATATTTTTATATGGAATACTAATAACCTTTGGTTTATCTTCCTAACAATCGGCGTGGGAGGTTTCGAGCAAAGAAAAGAATATGTTAAATCAACAAGCTGTTTAAACAAGAATGTCCCGCTAAAATCTCTTTTACGGTATGGAGGGTGATAAAGGTAAACTACCCATGGAGGACAACTGGCAGATTCAACAACCAGAGGTGATGGAGAGGACACAAATATCCCTTTGCTATGAAGACGATAAAAAAGCGAAACAACCGTCGTCTCTTCATGGAAAGTGAGGCGCGAGATTATATGCGAAGTACTTTGGCAATTCTTTGGGCATTACAAGCCAAGGAAATGATGTGAGAGTGTTTATAAACAATTGGTGGAAGCATAAAGCTAAGAATCATATTCTAGATGTTGATCAGTTGCTCTTGTGTGATCATACAGAAATGGAAGCAGGTCACGTAAATATAGAGGATCGAAAAGGAAATTTTGTATAGCAACATATTCATCATATCACTAGAATATTAGATCCGACTTGGGATTAGCCTTTCTTAAGTGTAAGCTATATATGACTTGGCTCACGAATTTGTGAAAACAGTTTAGGCCCGATGGTGATATGGAAGATTGTTAAATGGGATAGACCTCAACACGGAAGTAATCAGATGAATATTGATGGTAGCTACATCAAAGAAATTGGAAATTTGGTATAGGAGGTATAGCCAGGGAGGAATAGAAAAATCTTATCATGGTCTTTTCTTTGAAAATCAATTGTAGAAGTAATAATAAAGGCAAAGAAGAGCTCGGCGACTAGGCATGGGGGCAATTTGGTATGTGAATGGATACAAACTTTAGTTTAACAATTAGTTCTCATTATTAAGGATATGATGAGAGAGAATTAGAATCTGTCAAAAGCTCCATTCTACTCCAGAAGAAAACTCTCAAGTCGACCCAAACTAATACTGACCATAGCAGCTGGCTGTTACATGAAAGCTAATCTAGTAGTGGACACTCACAGAAAAAAATGAATCGAACGAAAGGAGAATCTTTCTACTTTTGTAATTATAGAATCTTCTTTACATAGGCTAAAGACCCTTATTCCTTGGATAAGTGTCAAATGCCTAACATTAGGATTAGATATAATAAAAGCGAATTTTTTGTTAGTTGAACTTTGGTTAGGATAATTGTGACTACGCCGGTTATTCTTCCTTATGGATGAGTTATCATCTGCTTTTGTAAAGGTGATGGCAATGGCCTGCACTTTTGATCACAGTGAAGCAGAGCCCACCTAAGCCTTAAATGGGTGATTATATATTAAAAAAAACAAGGAAAGAAAGAAAAGAAACTTAAACTTGATAGCTACACTTGAGACTATAAAGCCGGGTTATTTTGTTAGATTGATGGTCTATGATTGCTAAGCACTCAAATATGAAGAACAAAAGTAAAAAGAAAAAAGAAATTATGAAAAAATTAAGATATTTAGGGGGAAGATTGCTATCCTATCTCTATTAGCCTCTTGAGACATAAGTCATCATACAAAAACAAGCCCTAAACAATGATACATACGCTGTGTCGCACTCTTCCCAGTGAACGACAGCAAGAATTATGCAGTACAATCTCGTCATCCTTACTACATACTTCTTTGCATTTTCATTTGTCTCTCCATATATATATATATATATATATATATATATATATATATATATATATATATCAACCAATAATTTCAATTATGGAGGAAGGAAGTTCTAGAAGACATCAAGAGGAACAAGTACTTTATCACGTCCAAACGAAACATCTGATCGCCTACAAACACATCATAGTTTACCGTCCCGTTTGCAAGATTATGTTATTGGTAATGATAATGATTTATGTGAAGATATTGTGAATTTTGCATTGTTGCCATTGTGACCCGGTTACTTTTGAGGAACTGCTAAAGATGAGTGTTGACGGATCACGATGGATAATAAATTCATCTTTATCGAGAAAAATAACACATGGGGTTAGTAATTTACCACATGAAAGATCGGTGGAGTCAAATGAGATACAAAATAAATATAAACCAAGCTGGAGAAATAGCTCATTTTAAGGCAAGATTAGTTGTTAAAGGATACAAACGAGCGGTATTGATTATTTTGAGGTATTTGCACTGTTCTTAGACTTGTCTTTATTCGAGTGATTATTTCTCTGTTTGCTAATAATTGTTGAAAAATTTATCAAATGGATGTGAAATGTTTGTTTCTTGAATGGCGTTCTTGAGGAAGAAGGTGTATGTTGAGCAGCATGCGAGGTTATGTCGAAGGGTCAAGAAAATAACGTTTGCAAGTTAAAGAAGACATTATATGGGTTGAAACAAGCCCTGGAAACTTGGTATACTCGTGATGATTCATATTTTATTGGACATGATTTTCATAGATGTCCTATGATATGCTATACAACAAATTTAATTACGGTGGAGACATTCTAAAGTGTGCTTATATATGGATGATTTAATATTCTTTTGGCAATACTCGAATTAATTTTAAGTTTAGAAAAGTCATGATTAGCCTGTTTGAGATGACTAATTTGGGATTAATGTCTTATTTTCTTGGATTTTAAAGTTTCTCCAATCGGAAGATGGAATCTTTATCTATCGAAAGAATATCTTTGTGATATTTTAAAGAGATTTAATATGAATGAAAGCCAAATCAATTTCATTACATTGAAAAGAAGTGAAGTTAGCTAAAGATGGAACCGGTGATTTTGTAGATACTATATATCATAGAAAAATTGTAGGAAGTCTAAGGTACTTAGCTTCTACAAGGCTGATATTACTTATGGAGTAGGATTAATAAACGAGATTTATAGAGTCTCCACATCAATCCCACTTGCAAGCGGCTAAGAGAATTATGAGATATATTCCGAGTACACGTTCGATAGTATATTTTATTCAAATACTAATGATAGTAGTCTTGTTAGTTCTGAGACGGTGATTGGTGGTGATATGATGTAAGAAAAAGTACTTACGGCTATGCATTTTATTTGGGATTTGGTGTATTTTTTAGTCTTCAAAAAAAAAGCAACAGAAGTTGTTGCTTTGTTAATAGAAATTTGAAGCAAAGTACTGCGGTAGCAAATAGTCTTTACACAAGCATTATGGTTGAGAGGATGCTTGAATTTCTTCGACACAAGTAAGATAATCCAACTAAAATATTTTGTGATAGTAAATTACGCAATTGAGTTAACAAAAGAACCCAATTTTCATGGGCCGGCAAATACATTGACATCAAATTTCACTTTATTCATGACTTGGTTCAAGATAAGGAGATAGTTGTTGATTATTGCAAAGGCTGAAAAACAAGTTCTTTGATATTTCACAAAGCCACTAAAACGGAGTTGTTCATAAAGTTGAAGAAGATGTTAGACATGGTCAAGTTTAAATATCTTGATTTAAGGGAGACTATGTAGAAAATAAACCCAGTAGAAAACCTAAGTTGTTTAGGATTTGATATTTGATAGTTATTTAATTAATGTCTAGTTAGGATTTATTTGTCAAAGTCATATAAGAATAGGTTTTCTAGTCCTAATCTAATTTGGTTTGCTAGTAAGTATAAATAGGGTGTTATGTCACATATTTTATTGTAGTGAGATTTTCTCTTGTAGTGAGATGCGAGAGTTTTTTTAAGCTAATTAAATAAAGTCTCCTACCTCTTCTCTCTAGTTTGATAAATTTCTTCTATATAGTCGTTGTTAGGTCTTTCACTTGTGGCTATATTGAACCGTTGTATATTTTATTTTCCTTCAAAAAGTATCTTAGAAAATCCCCAAAAATGACCGAAGTGATTGAGTAGGGATCTCCCAAAGAAGGAATTCATGAATAATTTTTACACGCTTTTTCTATCGAGTTTGTCGTACATGACTTGCTTAGTGATTTATCTCTCATGTATAATATAATTTGCAAGCAAATTTTTCTTGAAATGGGATTTACCTATGCATACTCAAAACGGCGTACGCAAATTCCTATCATTAAAAAATATATATGGGAGACGTTGCATGTCGAATCCTTTATTAAGTACTAATTAGTATACGTACCCGCGTGTTTACGTTTCATATTTAAATAATTAATTATGTCAAGTAATTTAATGTTTTATTGAAAACATTATGTTATATCATTTCTTGACATTTCAACGTGTTATATTTTCTCAATTCAATATATTTCTATCACAAAATCTTTTTAAAAAAGAATCATGTATCACTTAATAATTTTTGTGTTCCTTATTTTGGGTATTATATTATCAACTATCTAACATTATCACTTTTTGTGAATATGAATTCATAAATTTTTAGAGTAATATTTGTGAGTATTATTTATTTTGTATATATTGATATGAAGTATAACTATCTTTATATTACCTTTTCCCTCTTTATAATTTTTTTCTATCTTGATATTTTAATTAATATTTTTACATTGGATATTTTACTTATATCTAAACAGTGGCATATCTATATATATAGTTTGTTGCTTGAATTTATTCATTTTCAATAAATTAAATCTTATCTTAAAATTTAGGCCATAAATTATTTGTATCATAAAGTTTTATAATTCAACAATGGTAAAAATTTTCTCATTTTTTCATTATAATTTTAATTTATATTTTATTCACACACACACACACACACACACACACACACACACATATATATATTTAGATGACATATAATAGATTTGTAGATGTATATTATTAGATATCATTTATATATTCATAATATATAGTTATAGATTTCAAATTTTAAAATATTAAAGAGAAAATTACATCTTTAATTTTTATTTGTTATTTATTAATATTTAAAAAATAAAAAGAGTACAAATTTGTAACATATAGATTTTTAATTGCCCGATGTCCTATTTAAAAGTTCCTATTTTATTGAAGAGAATTTTTTCCATCTCCTTTATTATATATAAATACATATAGATAAATTTTAAATTTTTTGATAAAAATATCTTAAAACACGGTGTCCAACTACCAAGAAAATATTATAAAATAAGAATTTTATGAAAGTTTTAGCTCTTCCTTAAAAAAAAATATTTGTAGATTAAATCAAGCTAGTTTGCTAAAGTAGTATATTATATATTATTTCCTAAAATGCGTGTTGTTATTATTATTTGAAAGTTATTAGATTTTTATATTAATTATTTAAACTTAAAATGAATTTGAATAATTTATTCGAATTTAAATTAAAAGATAAATATTGAGTCTAAAAACATGCCGATGTTTAGAACTTTTAATTGAGGATTATCGGATGTTTATATCAACTATTTAAACTAAAAAATAAATTATAATTAACTAACTTGCTTTGAATTTGGATTAAAAGATAAATATTGAATCCTAAAAACATATAATTTACAATCAAAATCAAATATTAAAATTAACCTTCAAAAATTATAATTTAAAAAATCATAAATTAATATTTAAAAATTTAAACTAACACACATAATTGAATATTATGAATATTGTTTTATATCTTAATAATATATAGATGTAAATTCAAAATTTAAAATTTTAATTTTAAAATTTTGGAATATTTAAAGATTTTCTTAATTCGAATATTTAATAAATAAAAAGTTAGGATGTATAACACATAATTTTTAGCGCACGATTGTCATATTATAAAAATTCAAATATTTTCTCCTTTAATTATATATAACTATAGATATAGAAATTTTTAAAATTTATTGATAAAAATTATCTTAAACTCTTGTGTTCATAAAGCAACAAAAATTATTTTGAAAGTCATAAGAATTTTACGTTATGCCTAAGAAATATAAATTATAATATATCAAAAGAATCTCTAAATTTTGATCTAATTTATGTTTTAAATTAAGTAGTTTAAAATAAAAATCAAATATTTAAAATTTATGATTTTTTTTATTTTTTTTATTTTTTTTATTTGTTATGTTTTAGTTAAAAATTGATGTTAATTTTAATATTTGATTTTGATTGTAAATTATATGTTTTTAGGATTCAATATTTATATTTTAATTTTAATTTAAATAAGTTAGTTTTAATTTTAAAAATTTTCAATTTTAAATTTAGTTTTAATGTTAAAATAAATCTTAATTCGAATGTCTAAATGAAAATTACTATTGTCTTTTTAAAATCTTTTAACTTAAATTTAAATAAATTAGTGCAATTAAAATTTATTTTTTTAGTTTAAATATTTTTTATTTTTTTTATTTTTTTTATTTTTTTTAGTTTTTTTATATTTTTTATGTTTCTTCTTTTTCTTTTTATCTTTAATTTAAATTTAAATAAGTTAGTTTAATTTAAATAGATAATATTAAAATTTGATACCTTTTAAAAAAATAATAATATATTAAAACGTGTCCTAGATTATGAATCACATTTTCGGGGATTCAATATTTATCTTTTTAATTTAAGTCAAATAAGTATTTTAAGCGAAATTTATTTTTCGAGTTTGAATAATTAATATAAAATCTTGTAACTTTCAATTTCAAAATACTTTAACACTGCACGTTTTAGGATTCAATATTTATCTTTAACTTAAATTTAAATATTTTATTTTTTTTATATTATAGGTTTTAAATATTTTTTAATTTAAAGAGTTAATATAAATACGATACCTTTTCGGAAAAAACATATATAATTAAGAACCACATGATTTGAGAAAATAATATATTGTATATTATTTTAGCCAACTATTTTCTTTAACCTTACCAAATATTTTTTTAAATATTTGTATGAATTTAGAAGATATAAAATATTTACCATAAAATTTAAAAACTAAAAAAATAAAAAAAAACACTATAAATTAAAATTTTCAAAATTTTAAAATTTTTAAGTTTTTAATTTTTTAATTTTAAATAATTTTTGTGAAATAAATTAAAGATGCTTTTTGATAAGAAATTTTACCTTTCATATCTCTTTAATACAAATCATTAACTCGGTCTTGAATGATATATGTCCTTTTAACTTCATCAAAGTTGTACATTGAAAAAACAAGGACAAAAAGTAGTATTATGTTGTGACTCATATAATTGCCATTAGTTGGGTGATGCTACTTTTTATATCACATATTAGTAGACTCAAATTTCACACTTTTTAGATTCACAAACTTTAAATTCATAACTTACACGATCAAAATCAATTATGTGAAGCACACAAAAGAACATAGAAATAATTTTAATATTTAATTTGAGAGTAACTCAGGAAATAAAGATGAGTACATATATAAACTTATAATAATAAATAAGAAAAGACAAAGCCAAAAGAAAGAGTTGCACCAATGATGAATGAAAGAAAAGTAGTGAATAAAGATAAAAAATAAGAAAGATAAGACAAGAGGGTTAAAATCATTTTTGTGATTTGACAACTAGTACAGTTTTGAACAAAAGTTGCTGCATATATCATAGTGAGTATTTCGTTTATTCTCAAAAGTTATAATACTATAGCAAATATGTATATATGTATATATCCATTCGCTAAGATGTTATTGCTGCAATTCTTCCAAGCAGCTCCAATAGTAGATCAGTGTTTTGCAGCACTGCACTCCATATATGTGCTTTGATCCTCCAAGCAAGTTCATACCCCTGACAAATTTAAAAAAAAATAAAAAAATCCTGCAAGGATAGAAAAAATTGAATAAAAAAGAGTATTAATTATATTACCCGATTTCTGGTAACAACATATTCAGCAGGATGGTTATTCAACTATTGTTCTTTCATCTGCGGGGTGGAGACTTTTAAGTCACTATTTATTAATAATAAAATATGTAAATTGAAAAATACAATATGATTTTAGTATAACAATTTGCAACTTCTTTTCCAACCAAAATAATCGGAATCCCAGGGGCATGACCATGCAAATATTGAATCCACTACAATGTATATAAGAAAGAATGGTCATTAATTAATAATCATATTAAATTTGAACGATTAAATTAATACATATAAAAATCTAAGACCATAACTTACGGTATTTACGACGCCGTTAAAGCTGTCCATATCAATCAGAGAGAAACATAAAATGACAAAATCAGCCGGAGGAAGTTTGCGAATTGTAAAGGCACTTCCAATTAATTCTATCCAGGTTGAATTCACAACTCACAGCCATTGCCACCCTCAAGTTCCACATATCAAATATTTTAGTAGTATACGACACCTGCAAGGTTAAAAAAAAAAAGCTTGTTAAAATAATTATGACATACCAAATATATTTACTAAATAAAAGGGAAAAAATGCAAATATACCGAGTTTTGACCAAGATGAATTATCCGACAAATCAGTAGTTGGCTGTGGAAAATGAGGAGCACCTACTTCATTCCCTCTTTGTAAATGTCCCATCATTATACAACTTATAAGAGGCACCTCATTATCTTCTAATTGACGAAATATTCTCTCTGCGAAACAGGCAATGACTAATATTAGTGGAATAACTGAAAAGTCATACTTCAAAAGATTGCCCTTGCAATTGTTATGCGCAATGAGCTCTATGAGGCGCCCAACAAATTACAAGACACCAGCGGAAACTCTAATTTATCACTGGGGGTAAAAGCTTGACAGTTAGGCACCAGTTGCTTTGATCCAGTTGATGATCCACTTCCACACCCTTCCCAATAATTATGGATGCTCTCCTGAAATATTAATAAATTCTCTTTTCCCTTGCATGGGTAACTTGCGTCTTTCATTCATATCTATGTCTTTTGCAATGCAATATAATGTTGTAATTGAAGAACCTATAGTTATCCCTGCATTTATCAACATTTCCTTGTTGGTATGTTCTACTTGGGAACGCATAACAACAGAGACTTCTGTGACGATGTGCTTGAAAAATAAACCCTCCAACATATATTTTTTCTATTTATTGCTTAAATGAACAGCTATACCCATTACAATGTAAAAGGCAAAGGGAGCAACAACAACAACAATCCAAGGAGGTTGACTGTTTGTATGTTGAGGAGGAGGTTGGAACTGCGTTTCCCCGAGGGAACCATAAAAAATAGGTCTCATTTCTCTCTCTCTCTCCCTCTCTCTTTTTTTTTTTGGTAGATAGATAGCAAATTTGAACTTAAGTCAGTTCATTGTGTTGAAAGAAATAGAAAGATATGAGAGGCAGAGAGTGATGTGATTCCAGTATTATAGAAATCTTTGAGAGAAGAAAGAAGAGGAAGTAGAAGAAGATCAATAATATATTGGCAGATGCTGCGTATAATGTGTTGACCTTGCATTTGGCCTCCTGCAGCAGTATATGCTGGCATATATATATATATATATATTATTATACGCTACGCAAATTTGACTTGCATTTATATTGATCAAATGATTTGTGATCGTAATGTTGCGAAAAATATTTCAAATTACATACACGTGTACATATAATTTTTATTAATTTTAATTTTTTAAATTTAAATATTTTATTTTTTTTATTTTTTTTATTTTTTTTACACAAATTAATTTTGATTTTCAAAATGATCTTTAAAGTGTGTATATTTTTATCTTTATAAACTATTTACATAATTTTTACTAAATTTTACAAATTTATTTGCGTAATAATATTACTCGAATTTATAAATTATTTATGTTAATAATATAATTTTTATAATATTTGATAACTTAATTTTATTTCCTAGTCATTAAATTATTTATAAATATAATAATTTAATTATATAATATTTATATAAGTCTACTAAAATTTAGGATTTATTTAGTAATAATAATATTTATATGATTTTTACATAATTTAAAAAGCTATTTTATTATTGTTATAAATATATTACTACATTTATGGTGAATACATTTGCTTCAGAAGGAAAGTTAGGGGTTTGTAGCTTTGTTCTGCAGTAGTTTTAAAGCATAAATAAAGGGGTTTTCCGTTCGTTGTATAGAAATGCCTTATAATCCCTTTAACTCCTCAAGAAGTCCATCCAAGAAATAAAACACCATTAACACCACATAATATTAGCACATTCTTTCTTTTTATTATTTCGCAACGTTATGTGCTGATGCTTTGCCTTGAGCACTTTCAGTGAGGTAAGAAAATCAAAGTTTCTTTGAAAAGATGAAGGTTAGTATATCTTGATATTTATGTCTTTCTTAATAAGAATATCGATTTTGTTTATGGATCACGAGAACGACATTGATTCACTTGGCAATTCATGCCTCATAATTGTTCCCGAGAAGAACAACATGGAGTGGAAATATATTTGTTCCAAGAGAACAATATATATATATATAAAAAATTTAAGTTTAAAATAAAATAACAATATTTGATAATAATATTTTCACATGTAATTATAATAAGCTTATGAAAATGCGGATTGCAATTGGTATTGGAGACACCGTTAAGTGAAAATAAAGCATCAAATTAAGATCGTGCTAAGGCTATGATATTCTTGCGTCGTCATCTTGACGAAATTCTTAAAATTGAATATCTCACGATTAAGGATCCCTTTGTTTTGTGGAGCCTTCAAAAGAAAGGTATGACCACCTGAAGATGATGCGTACACGATATGATTGGATCCATCAAGACTATAAATTAACGTTTCATGAGTATAACAAATCAGCATTCAAAATTAGCTAAGTTGAAAATATGTGAAATCATCTATGATATATGCATGTCTCAATTTGCTCGATAGCGATATCTTAAAAAAGAGGTTTTAAGCTATCATACCTTATATGGTTAAGACATATTTAGATCATCATGTTCTATTCGAAGAATGAAATTGAGGAACTTTTGATAAATGTTACAAATGTAGATCTATCTGGATCCAGTCCCCGATGTGAATGTGACAATACTTAATAAAATCTTGAAATTTACTCCTGAAGTAGTAAATGCGAAATTTACTTCAAAGTAGTAAATATGAAATTTACTCACAGTAGTAAAAATTAAACAACTATTCTGAAGTAGTAAGACTCTTCAAAAAGTAAATCTTGCAATTTACTCTGTCTTACAATTTACTCTAGTAGTAAAACTGCAATCTACCGAAAGCGGTAAAAGGGTAAGAAATAATGAAGTTTAGAACTCAATATTTACTATTTATTTCTTGACACTATGATTAATACGAATTTGCTTTCATGATACGTATTTAAGCAATATTAGATAGTGTAAATTAATGATCAAGGTGCAACGAAAAGAAGCGTGATTGTTGTCAACAAGAATCATGACACCGGTAGCGTCCAAATGTATTATGAAAAATAAGTGAAAGCTCTGAGTTTATTAATTATTATGTCATTCATCCATATTGTAGTCTGAAAGTTGTTACGATTAAAACACAAATTGTAGTAAACACAGAAGTTTACCAACAATAAAAATGGTTATCATGTGAGACTACAAATGATTGGAAGATAATATCTCCAAGTACCATGGAAAGGTTATCCGATTTGTACTACAAATATACACATGATGAAATTACATGCTATAGTAAACCCAGTTATTGATGAAATTTATGATAGTATCTGAAATTTACTAAAATAAATAACACATGGTCATGGTAACTGAAGTTTACTAGTACGGATTATTATCAGTTGACATGACCATTTTGATCATCCTTATATGATGTGTTAATTGAGTATTGCAATATATGCTATTGAAGAACTAGAAGATTATTCAAGAAATCTTTTATATTGTTTATTTCTCATGACAAGTTGATTATCGGCTAATGATGGGGTAGATCCCCTAAATTAAGAAAAGTGTAAAAGGTGAGCCGGGCCCATTACGGCATGTGATGTCTTAAGTAGATGCATCCATAACGTTGGTCATACGTGCATTCATTGCCAGCTTTGTGGTTGACATTTGACAAAGATGCTTACTGGCTTATTAATTGAGTTAAGAAGTATAATTTTCGAGACTATGTAATCAAGACAATTTATCTTGATAATCTTTGGTTTATATATAAAGTGGTTGACATTAAATGCCTCAGTAAATGGTTAAACCATTGCTTATGAGAACAAAACTTAGTGAAGTTGGTCTATCATATGATATATTACATACAATAACACTTGTATGTTTGACAATAATTATGATTAATCCTCCTTCCACTCGATTGGTTCAGTCGGGAACCAAACTCTTTTGTTACACCAGTAAATTCTTGACATGTAGATGGCTATTAGAAATGTTGGTTAGAGTTTTAGAATGCCATACATGCTAGAAAAAGGCAGGGGAAAGATGAGCAAGCGCCCAGTCGGCGCGTGTAGTGGCTCCGACTTGTAAATCGCATTCCGGGAATGCGACTTATAAATCGCATTTCTGAATGCGACTATAGTCTAATTATATCATATTTTGCCGGTTTATTCCTTTAACATATCATAATTTCGAAAAGAGTACATGAGTGAGGAGGGATGAGTTCCTTTGATAATTTTAGATCAATTACGGTTGCCAAACGCGGTCCAAACTCAAATTAACCCCTGCGAATTGTTTAGCAGCAGGGAACATTCCTAGGAATTTGGTTTCGTGAAATTCGGCCAAATGACGTCGAGCTACCGAGGATTAAGGTAAGTAGAATTTCTCCAAATTAGTGTCAATGTGCTCTAGCCTTAAGGTGAATACTTCTCCTTCGAACTCAGAAAAATATGAAGTTTTTGACCGTCTTTTCGATAAGCCTAAGTTTAGGCTATAATATAAGTAAACATTGCTCTTTAGAATAAGTATATTTAGTACTAATTGGCACGGCATATGTGAATGCGGTTGGGAGAAATAGGCTGGAATGCGTAGAGCTAGTCAGATGGTCGGATAACCCGGGGTTAAGGTATGTAAAGCGGTTCTTCCGGCAAGTTAGTAGTTTTAGCCTTGTATATCATAGTAGACTTCATTGATAGAGCTTTCGGTGAATGTTGAGTATTGTGTAGGTTGATAAATGGTTTGCGTTGTTGTATCGTGCTCGGTCAAAAAGTTAGAAAGCGGCGCCAATGGCGGATTATCGCAGATTCCAGTATAGCCCGGATTATGCGTTTAGCAAGCATGTTTTTAGAATAATATGGCATATATTCGGAGCAAAAAGTTAGTAAGGTAAAATCGAGATAGACGAGATAGTATCTTGGCTACGAGATTAGCCATACGGTTAGATGATATCTTGGCTACGAATTAGCCATACGGTCGAGATAGTATGCGGCTACGAGATTAGTCATGCGGTCGAGATAAAGATCCCAAATTCGGTATGAAGTAGTATGAGAATCGGTATAACACGGGAAGTTCGAGCGAAATCGGGAATTCGGATAGTATTTTGGTTAAACATACTTGCTATATATGTGCTTATTGATTGTTGAGACTTGATTGTGTCGTGAGGCACCCTTTTGAAGCGTCCTGCCTTACAGGTTATTAGCGCTAAGCGCCCACGAGCGGGTGGGTTTACGTCACTCCCAGGAGTGGCATGCGCGTCCCAATTGGACGAAGATGGGATGAAGTGTTCCCCATGCTCAGGCGATCAACATTACAGTCTGGTTACCTATTGTGCGCATGCGCCGGGAACAAATTCAGGTCGATTACGATTCTGGTCTAGTATAGAGTCTCCGGGACTCGAACCACGATTATTGCTCGAGGCTATGGCAGCGCAGAACCCGGGGGCAGGGGTGCTCGTAGTTATTAGGCCAGTGGAGTGACTTATTTTGATTGGTTTGACAGGTAGGGGTATATAGATTGTTTGATTGATTGGAACCATCAGAGCTTATAGAGGGTTATTGTAGCTCTTACTTGTATATATGTATTTATATTGCTATATAGAGTTAATAGACGACGGCGCCGCGTCTACGGTACGCCCACGCTTTACCCGGTGCAGAGGTTTGATCCGAGTTTATATCGGTCCTTACAAGTCAGTTGTCTCTGTATCTGAAATTGCTAGTTATGTTATCTATATTCGGTTGTATTGATTGTTTTGGTTGCTTTGTGTCGCGCCCCATTTTTCCTTGCGCGAGTCGACATTGACAACTCTTAAGGGGTTGATTGTTGAAGAGTCGCCACGAACGAATTAAAAGATATGGCGTTAGGGCACCATTCTAAGCAAGTTATTTCCTAGGTAACCGAGAGACGGGTAAGGGCTTAAATTACCTCGAAAGGAAGGTGTTAGAGCAACTCGAGGTCCACAGTGGTTCCGGCCGTACTCATTAAATGGGAATGTTTAACTAAGTGATCAAATAAATTTGATTTTAACCTATGTTGTTTGCCTAAAGAAAAAAGGCAAAAGTCGATAAAAATAATAATTAAATCTTGCTCTCTTTACGGGTGAGGAAAGATTACTGGCACTAACAGTTTTTAAAAAGTAATTTGTTTACATGCAAAATTGTGGCAAATAAAATAACGAGCGGTAATACAAATAGAAAAATTAAAATAAATAAATAATTTAATTAATTATGGGAGTAGAGCCTCGACAAAGGCGCCTACGTATCCCTTAAGGGAGATCGGAGCCGAACGTAGTTCTACGTTAGAAAAGTTTGACCTAATGGGATTACTAGTGCAACTTAAATAATACTTGCAATCTTTTGAATTGCTCATATTATTAAAGTATTTCCACATTTATCATTTCGGGCCTACCCACCTATTTAATTTATTGTTAACTTAAGGCGTTTCTAGGTGGAAAAGACTAACGGCCTAGTGTTTGCCCTACCGCCTTAATCTTAAAGTCAGAGAGGCATCCCGGACGACTAATTTAGTTTTTGGTCTAAAAATCCTATGGCTTTAAAAAACGCTAAAACAGCAATTATCAAAACAAACATATAACGGTTTGAATGAGCCTCTTCATTTTAGAAATAAACGAAGGTGAGTATATAGACATGGCATCAATTATGACCGGTTCTTATATCTAAAGCAAGTGATCGAGATTTTTAGATATGCAACATATAAAGTAACGTCCTAGCAGACAAGACATGATTTTGAATAGATCGTATTGGCTTCTCTGAGGATACAAATACATAGTCCTATATGTAGTGGTCCTACATGCAAGTTTGCTAATGTTAAGTAACTGAAAATGTCACCTTGAGTTTAAGTAGCGAAAATGTTAAATAGCGTGAGTTGAGTTTAAAAAAAAAATGTACATTCTTATGGATAGTAACGCTAAAGTCTATGCCAAGATGACGCTTAGCATGATTTATTGCACAACCTAAACCTAATTTAATTCGATGAAGACAATGCAAATATAACGGTTGAAAGAAAACACTAATCGAGGTTAGTGCATTGAGTGGTGAACTAGTCTTTTATCCTATAGGTCTTGTTTTATTATTTACGTCATGTAGATATTACATTCTATCATTGGACACATAAATAAATAAATATCACCTAAACAAAAGAAAAATCATGAAAGCATGATCTACAAACATTTGATCTAGCCATGGCCGATCATTAACCATTTTATCTTATAGAAGATTCGAAACGGACTATATAGCATTTAGACTTAGTTGAATTCAATTGCATATTTCAAACAGATATCAAAATAGTGGTTAAAAGGATAAATTCCAGTTTGTGATAGATAATTGAAAGATTTGCATTTTTGGATCCTACGACCAATAATGTCTAATAGCCTTATTTAATATTCAACTTGAAAGCGTATGCGAAGAGTATGCTAACAACTCGAAATTGTTTCATGATTACGAGCTTGATTGGAAGGATAGTTTCCTATAGGTAAGTGTACTAACAAATTAATGTAGATTGTTTTAGAGTTAATGCCGGTTTCAAGAAATCCTTAATTAAAACAATTAATCCATTATTACTTTTACGGACGAAAATTAAATTGTCTATTTCGCATCAAAATCTTTGTACGACGTAAGTTTAAATTCCTACGGGGCATGATTTCTCACGTATATATTATTAAATCCCTACGAGCTGTCTTTACATACAGGTGAGTTTGGAGGTTAGGAAGAAAATAAGACAACAAAAGAAAAAGGGATCCGCCCACCATAAAACCCCATTTTCATTATTTATCAATGTTCATTTACAGGATTCTATTAATAATGATGAATTAGAGAGAAACGAGTAAAGAAAAAACACACGAGATTTAAACTAATCCCGGGCGATTTGCCACCGACTAAAACCTGAAGCGACTCTTTAACATTTCCCTCAAGTAACGGAACTGTTTAAATAATGAAACGAAACGTGACACATATCGACATTCTAGTCCTAAAATAGATTATATTTTAACCTTGCTTCAAACACAAACCAAATAAATGACTTTAGAAGGACAACAATTACTCGACAACACGTAGTAAAATCTAAAACATGTTATTACTGAAATTATATCGGAAGATGTATAGGTTGAAGAAAAAGCGAGGCGAAGTCTTGAAATCCAAATACTTGTTTTAAATTAATGGCTAAAAAGAAAGATTTTCTTTTTGGGAGGAAAGCAATATTAGAACACCATATGGCTGTGGAAGTTTAAAAAATGTTCGAATGCCCCTTTTGAGAAAAAGGGGAGTCCTTTAAATAGAGAATCAGACGGAAGTATAAAGGGAAGGGGAATATCAAATTAATTTCCAATTACTACTTACCATTTACAAATGAACTAATCTAATTAATGGGATTAAAATCGGGGGGAAAAAGAAACACTATCTTTCTAAAGCGTGTAATATATGTGAGGAGAAACATAAAAATAAAATAAAATTGCTGAATGTAGTGAAAGAGGGCTTACAAAAATTTTAAACAAGCTTGTCGGCATTTAAATTAGAAAGGAAAAATAATGGATTAACACAATCAATCGGTCGAAGCGGAAATTAATTCAAATTTGCGAGAATAACTAAATAATAAAATGCACAAAATTTCCATATTGAACCAGTGTTCCCGTTAAGGGACATCAATCAAGGGAATATTTAGATCAAATTTCCACCCAATTCTATCACATGTATTTGGCAACTAGTCGAAGGCTAAAGAATAGAAATGACATCAAGAATTTCCTTAAATGTGAAAATAACACAGGTTATGAAAATCAATTAAAGGTAGAATTAAAAAACATGGATAAGCAGTGTGTGAGGAAACAATAACACAAAGATTATATGTGTATTCGAGAGAAGGAGAAATGATATATGCTACAGAGATGCAAATCAAGCCTTGAAATTATTCAAGTATTACATGCTCAAACGGGAAAAAAAAATCCATTACAAGCTATCATAACGATTTTGCAAAGGGACGAGAGAATCCAAGGCTATTTTAACGATTCTAAGAATTAGAATTGATCTTAGAATGATTTGAGAGGTATGCGGCTATTGATTATATAAATGCAACAAAAGAAGAACAATATATATATATATATATATATATGTATATAGATAGCTTGAGAAAAAAAGCAGTATATCACTAACGTATGTATATATATATCTATATATCATTATATATATTATTATTATATATTGTATTTTTCGGACGAAGGAAAAAGATAAAGACGGTACGTATTATATATCTATTTTTATTATTTTATATATATACGCATCTATTACATCATATACATATATGTATATCTTGTACTTACGTATATATACTTATTATATATATATTATATATATATATATATATAGATATATTTATTATACTCATAACAATAAACAATACAAATAAATAAATAATAAATAAAAATAAATAATTTACGGGCCAGTCCAGATCCCTCGGTGGGGAGGAGATGGAGAAAAGAAAGAGGGGATCTCGGTGGCGAGGGGAGTCAGAGGAGATGCGGGTGTTGTATTGTTGAAAATGGTCGGAGATGTTGGGGTTGGCTGAGCTAGCTGTAGCTGCTTTGTTGGTTCGAGTTTTTACTTACCTTGCGGTCGGAGAGGAGGAAAACGGAGGGGTGGCCAGTGAGGTATAGTTAGAGTCTTTATGGTGGTCTTTGTGTTGTGATGGAGAAGGTGAGAGATGAGGCGAGAGGGAGAGGGAGAGGGAAAGGGTCTCGCCGGTGATGGGGTTTTCGGGAGAGAGGAGAGTGAGATGGTCGGGCGAAGGTGTGAGGGTGGTGGCCGCCAGGAGGGTGGGTGGGAAGCTAAGGTGTTCTTACTAGGAATTAATGGAGGTGCGAGTGAGGTTTTAGGTGGGGTTTCGGTGTTTGTTGGTTTCCAAATTTGGGGGAGTTCGAGGCGGAAGAAGAAAGAGAAGAGGGAGAAAGAGGAGGGAGGTGGCGGCCGGGGATGGTTCTTGGTTGGGAGGGGAGCGAGGTGGCGGTACACTCGCCGGAAAAGACGAGGAGAGAGGAGCGGTGGCCGGTACACTCGCCCAGGAAAGACGAGGAAGAAGAAGGAAGGGGAGGGGGTTGCGAGGCGGATTTTTACGAGGGGGAAAGAAACACTAAAAAATTATAATAGGGTTTGGAGTAGGTGTGGTAAATAAGGAAGTGAAGTTAGGGTTTGATATGGCTGGTAGGATTAAAGATGATGGACGGCTAGGATTTAAAGTATGAGTTGGGTCGGTTTGAATAGTAAATGGGTTATCGGATTGAGTTATTGGGTTAGGGTTAATTGGGTCGTTGGATGGAGTTATTGGGTTAGGGTTTTAATTTGGCTGAAATTTAATTTAAATAGTGGCCCAAATAGATCAAAAGTGGCTAAAATTGATATGGATTGAATAGAAAGCGGCCAGATTTGAAATAAATTGAATGTTTAAAATATTTTAAAACATAAAAAAAATAAAAAAAATAAAAAAAATAAAAAAAATAAAAAAAATAAAAAAAATAAAAAAAATAAAAAAAATAAAAAAAATAAAAATATTTTTAATTTTTTCTTTTTTTTCGTTATTTAAATCATTTATATGTTTAATGAATTCTAAATTTAAGAATACTTATGTAAATATCATATAATTAAATTGTTATATCTATGAATAATTTAAAGACTACAAATATAAAATCAAGTTATCAAATATTATAAAAAATCATATTATTAACATAAATAATTTATAAATTCGAGTAAAAATATTAGTCAAATAGATTTGTAAAATTTAGTAAAATTATGTAAATAGTCTAAATAAATATATATTTCAAGATGAGGGTGCATATTTAAACGAAATACATTATATACGGCGTAATTATCAAAACTTAAAATTAATATGGGTCATATATATGTAATTTGAAATAATTTTCACAATATTATGATAATAACTTATTTTAAAAATAAAAAAAATGAGTCAAAAATAAATAAATATATACATATATAACGGCAATTAAGGCGCGGGGAGGTCAAAATTGGGTGTCAACACTTTGCATACTCGGTACCGAAGGGTGCGCGCGCCCGTGGGGCGTGCATTCTTTCTTTGCGGTACTTTCATGGATGAGGAGGCGATCACCATTGATTCCGGCCGGTATAGAGTCTCAGTTCATCATCAGGAGCTTGATATCGAGAGGTGTGAACTCACTTTTTCTTTTATTATACGGTATGGGTAGGTCGGGGCCTGTCCGTCATTTCTATCGTACTCATGAGAGCACGAGATTGTATATATTTATCTCCCACAGTGTCGGTGTGCCGGTCGTGTGGCTAGTGCCTTGTGTTCAATTGTTTAGTATCCTTGTGTATGTTGGCCGTGTGGGGCCATAGTTTGATAATAGTGGTGACCTTGCCGGTCACATAGTTGTCCATTATTCTCATGTTGAGTTTCGGATGACTAGACGGCGTAGTGGCGCTTGTTGGCGCATGAGTTCCTTGTTATGAGAATGTTTGGTTGAAATTTGTTGTTGCATTCACGCGGGTGGCTATAGGCCCGGTAGGCCGGAGGCGTGTTCTGGCCAAGTTATATAGCCCTTTGTTTTCAGAAATCGAAATAGAGAGCTAGCCGGAGCACCGGAACGTGCCTAGGGTCACCGGTTGCGATCGAGGTCTTGGGGCATCGGTGCCAATCATACCCCAGGGCGAAGTAGCAATTACTAAATACAACTAACTTTTGATGTGTAATATATGATTAATGAATCTATCATGATACGTGAGATGAATTTCCAAAGAAGATTGGGGATGCATGTTAGTTTTCTAACATGAGGGGAGAAAATGCTTGACTAAGAAATATGAATCATTATTAGTAATGTCTCTATTCAAAATAATTCAAGTCAAAATGGCAGAAGCATTTCTTGACCTAAATTATTTTATATTTCGGTGCAAAAAGCTCTATTGAATTTATGTCCTTTTGAAGGACCGAGTCTGTATGCATGAGAAGCATTGTTGTAGATGTCCCGATTTCTTTTGCAATAATCTTTGGAAAAAAAAAGAATGGAGCAAATAATCATAATAAGGAGCGTGTGCTCTTGAAGAGCCTACGACATAACACTTCATGAAACCTCATGAGAGGTTTAGGTACCTAAAAATACGTGAAAGTGATGAGATATCAATGAGTTATGTCCAATTGCAAATCGATATAAATGATATCTGATCGACATCTAGCTTAGATGATTTTCCAAAGAACAAATAATGAGTACGTCTTGGAAATAGTGATAAGCTCTAACATAGTAGTCTTCTAGTTCTAGATAAGCAAAAATTAAACGGAAATTAATTAGAATTTGATAGATATACACCACAAGTTACAACTTGTTTCGATGGTTGTTACATTATGTATTTTATTGTTAGAATTGTTGATATATAACAAAAGGGTTTTATTGAAAGAACAAGAAAAGAAAGAATCAAAAAGGCTAACCAAGGGTGAATGCGATGATCTAGAATGGGGAAGGGGTGCACATATATAGGCATAAACTAAAATCTAATGCTCATAGGGCCTGATTACCTAAAATCCTAATGCCCTTAGGACTACCTAAAATCCTAATGCTCATAGGACTAGGACTACCTAAAATCCTAATGTCCATAGGACACCTAAAACCACAGGTCCATGTTACTAACAATTATATGGGTTAACATTCCCCTCGGAAACTCACTAATGCGACGAGTAATAAGCATTGAGTTTGTCACACAAATGAGCGAGACGTCGGCGAGCCTTCGTAAGGTCGATGTCACCCAAAGGCGATGGAACAAAAGGAAGCGATATGGTCCGTTTGCGGAGATGATAGTGAAGTAATGATCAAATCTCAAATAATGCTTAAAATCAGCTCATGGAAAACGAGTTCTTTGCAATTTGCATCGCACTCTTATTATCCATGATAAATGTGAGGAGTAGGCGAAATGTGAACCCCGTATTTGCAAGCCAGTAACCAAACGATCCAAAACACAAGGCGTCCACCCAGAATGCATCGTATCGATGCGATGCCATGATTACCCCGAAAACACAACGATCCCAAATTCCCAATACCTTGTTTCACCTCCGCGCTAGTGCCAAATCCCTGGCTCAATTCAACAAAACAAAACAATGAATGAAGATTGAATTGCTCGAATTTCAAGCATAACGAGAAAACGAGTAAGCTTAGTCATTGTAGCCTAAATCCAACGTTGATACAAAGTCCTCGGCGCTTACCATTTCTTAGGTTTTTGCCCTATGTATGTTTTTGTCACGAAGAAAATTCTTAATGACATAACTCTAATACGCATAATTTTGCCATCGATTGAGTGTTAATGGATTGGAGAGAATCATCCTTTCGACCATATTGACAAAAGCAAAGTGAATACAACAAGATAAGCAACCCCAAAACAATGATAAGAACAAAATACCCTAATCAAAATCAAACCAAACCAACAACGCCGTCAAAATCAAACCAAACCAACAACGCCTTCCAAAACAAACCAAACCCGACAACGGCGTCAAATCAAACCAAACCAATAAGTGATCATACAACGAGGTCAAGCAAACCAAACCGACAACGACGATCATACAACGCCGTCCAAATCCAAACCAAACCAGCAACGACGATCGTACAACGCGTCCCAAGCAAACCAAACCAACAACACAATCATACTGGCCTTGAGTCGAATCAAACCAAACCACAACGACAATCATACAACCTTGAGTCCAAAGCAAACCAAACCAACAACGAATTTAGCGGAAGCATGAGCACACGAGAACATCAACTCGAAAAATAAAAAATTCGGGCTTCGCCAGAACCTAAACGAGCATGCCTTGGAAGTACCAATCGATTTATTTTGGCTCTGATACCATGTTGATATATAAGGGTTTTATTGAAGAACAAAGAAAGAAGTCTCAAAGGCAATAAGAATTGAATGCAATGATCTAGAATGGGGAAGGGATAGCCTATATAGGCATAAACTAAAATTCTAATGCTCGTAGAATTTATGATTACCTAAAATCTAATGCCCATAGGACTACCCCCAAAATCCTAATGCCCATAGGACTACCTAAAATCCTAATGCTCATAGGACTAGGACTACCTAAAATCCTAATGTCCATAGGACTACCTAAAACCCTAAGGCCCATCTACTAACAATTATATGGGTTAACAAGAATAACACAATTGTCAAAAAAAAGAAGAAGAGATGTTCTTTATATATATTCCCTTATTTACATAATTTTATTCGTGGACTTTTGGTAAAGATTATGAAATATCCTAAAAATTCAAAGGATTGTGATAAATTACAAATAGAGAGTCATAGATGAGCACAAATTAAGGGGCAATTAGAACTAATCTGAAAAAAGAGGCAGATTTCTCACAATTTTGGTGTTAATATTAAACTATTAGTATATTCCTTTTAATCACTCGTCTCATTGTTTAAGAAGTCTTGCTTTAATAGAATTCCTCCTATACACTATGTCTTTGATTTGTCAAATTCAACTAGGACTAGAGATTCTTAATTTCCCTTTCATAAATACTCCATATTTACCCTTTTTCAAATTGATGGTAAATTAGAGATATCAAAAGCCATTTTTGCAAAATTGTTATTACAGAGGATTGGATTGAATCGAAGCATGGAGGAGGAACCGCAGAGGAGAGAATTCTAGGTGTTGTTGTCATCTTCTAAAATCGTGAGATTGTGCTTAGGTACAGTTGTTCAATGAACTCTTTTGGTATAATAAGTATGATATTAGGATTTGTATTGGGGGTAGTAATTTACTATCTTCCACCTATCTATGCTTATTTGTTCAGCATCCCCTTTTTCTTTATATTTTTGGAACTCTTATTTTGTTGTTTAATCATAAAAACGTTAGGAATCGACAACATATCTTGTCTAGCCAGAATGAGGGCAAGTCAGGTTTCCCCGGTGGGAGAACAAGTTTAGAAGTTTATTTAATTCTTTAATTGTTGTTTAATAATAATAATTATTATGTTTGTCACTTCTCAATTCCTTTACTTATATGGTGTAATTATAATACCAAGTGTTTTAGTGTTACTTGTCACGTGGGTACCTGCAGGAGCCTGTTTAGCAGATTATTTTTTCATATATTACTTTTTTGGGTCCATTCTATACATGGAATAACAGTGAATTAATTGGTTGTGAATATATTCTCTTTTAGGTATGTGAGATTAACAATGTGATTAACAAAAATTTAATATCATAAATAGGTATGTTGGGATTCTCTTGATGTAGGACGGGTCAAGTAAGATTAATAAACTTCTAGGTAAATAAGTTTCAGAAGATGAAGTGTACGTCATCTTAGATGAATTCCACGAAAAATAAAGAGTTGATGTATTCCGTCGAAACGAGAAGAAAAATAAAAATTTTTATAAGGTAAATTCAAGTGTGAATTATATAGCATCTTTTGAAAGCTCGATATACTTGCAATTAAAGGACAAATTCTTGTAGGCCTCCGCCCAAAGCGGACCATATCATAGACTTTGGATCATGTTTAAGGGTCAATTGTCACGTAATTATATACATAATCAAATGATCCAAAAAGTTAATGTTACATAGTTAGTAAATACATTTTATTATTTAAAAAAATATCACGTGAACAAACTAGACAAAATTTAGGTATTTTGACAAATCTGAATTTTACAATACCAAAGAAGACTCTATTTTCTATGACTCGTCTAGACTTTGATTAAAGATAGAAAGTTTTATCCATAAAATTTGTGTATAACATTTATATATATATATATATATATATATGTTACTTTATAAGATTATATTGAATATGTTATTATTGATATTCTTAATGAAAAATGAAGAAAGTGAGTTTGTTTCACTAACTGAAGCAATCATAAGCTGCCTGAGCGCATGCCCATTTCACTTTGGTTAGATTTAGTAGGCTCACGTATCTTGTGCCAAAACATCCAAAATTTTCATTTAGGCAGCCTCAATGAAAGTATTCACCATTGAACGCTATGTATATTCGTGTGTCTATTAGACACTTCACAGACAATTACGCAAAAATATAATGTGCGTGGCTCGAGCACAATTCATGCCAGAAAAAAAAAAACGAAATCGTGATGCGACATGTAGCTTAGAAAAATTATTTTACAAAAAAGAAAAATTCATACCCCCGGCCGTCTTCTTAATCCCACACAATTAAAGCTATCTAAACTTTTCTCTCTTCAAATTCCACCATTAAAGCTTCCCCCACCAATAAAGGAAGAAAAACTTAGGTTGCTTTAATGGTGGGATTTGAATAGCACAATAGTGAAATTTGGAGTTCCAAGCATTCAACCTTCAAATTTCACCATACACCTATTACAGTATATCCTATTTTCATTATTTAGCTAGAAGATCCCATCACTTTATTTTGTCCCCCAAACTCACCCTTTCCCACCTTACCTCCACCCCCTTCTCCCATTCTTTCTTGAAATTCCACTATTAAAGATACCTAATCTCTTCTAAAATTTGATAAGAAAGATGAGAAGTTGTTCTCAATGCTAAATTCATTTGTAATTATTGGGTGAATGTTTGAACTTTAAATTTTTTTTTCAAACTTTTCCGGTAGCTTTCTTCTTCGATTGAAAATGGTAGAGTTAGTGATGGAGATGAAGTGGTGGTGGCAAATAACGATGAAGGAAAGAGGGAAAAAAAGTTTTAAAAAGAAAATTTTAGGTTTTGTGGCTAACAAACGAGTGTGATGTATTGTTAAAGTGTATGTCAAATTTGTTTGTGTGAGGTAGTACGTATTTCCTTAACATTAAATTTCGGTAGGCAACGCTTAGTTGAGGTGTCTAAATGAAAATTGCAGCAGTTTAAGGGAAGCGTATGTGTTTGGCCTTGAACAATCTATTTAGATCCCTTTATAAGTTTAGAGCAACCAAAAAAAAATTAAAAAAATACAAAAAACTATTAAAATTAAAAACAATATCGTTTGAGTACTGGGACAAATGTTTATACACCTGAAATAACTCTATCAATTTATATATTCAAAAATAATGTACCTGCAAAAAATTACCAAATTTAAACTTAACCTATTATCTTGAGCAGCCCAAACAAATCCATTATTTTGGCCACTTCATGAGCCTAATATTATACCGCACAAATGTAATTTTTTGCAGGACTAAGATTATTATTTTTTATTTTTATTTTTGGTTGAAATAAACCAAATGTCAAAAATGAGGTTAGTAAACAAATGAAAGGGTTATTAATCCATTCAAAAATTATTTAGATTGAAATGAGCAAATTGGCAAGGTCATAACACTATTCGCTCAATTCTTACTAAGCAGATTGAATTTTTTAAAGAAGAAAAAGATGGAAGAGATTTTTTTTTTAGGAAAAGTATAATGTACTCGTGAACTATATCTCTAAGACTAATTGTCATTTATTAATTATATTTCTTAACTATACATATAAGAAGAGTGATATGAAATCTCTCTTTAGACGTGTTATATTAAAAAAAAATTAAAAATTATTATTTTAACTTTCTTAATTATATTTTTTTCTTAATTATGTTAAATCATTTCATACATTTTTAATATAGTGTGTTTAGCGTAATTAAGAAGAGAAGAGTGAATTTTGAGTTTTTAGCATGTGCGTAAGTGAGAAAAAAAAAAAATATAAAAGTATCAATAAAGGAGAAAGAATAATATTTTATAGGCCATAGAGAGGTGTCACATCACCTTATTTTCTATGCCTAACTTTATATATATATATATATATATATATATATATATATATATATATATATATATATATATATATATATATATAGCTATTAAACTTTATTTTGTACTAATAAGATCACTCAATCGAATTTATTATTAATTTTTATTTTTACCCCTTGACATTTTGGTTTTGAGAAATACCCCCTTCATTTGAATGAGATAAGTAATCAACCCCCTTGATCTTAAATCAATTTTTTTTACCGCTCCCTCTTTCGCAAATTATTTATCGTAATTCTTTTTTACATTTCTTTCTGACATTTAGTGAAGATGATTTCAACTATCTTATCTTTCATTGATATTTGAACAATCATAACATCATTCCATTATTGAAGTATTTATAGTCTTCAAGAACAATAACTATAAGGTAGTGAAATGAAAAAAAATAAAATAATTCATTTCAACTTTTAACAATTGCTAAATGCATTTCTAAATATTTGTTAATTTGAAAAATTAAAAATATTTTTTCTATCACTTTTTATTTCAATCATAATTTAATTTCCAATTTCATATAACTGACTATCTCAAATGTTTTTTTTGTTTTTTTAATTATTAAAATTTAACTTTTTATCCTGACAACTAGTACTCCTGAATTATTTCACTTTGAGATCGTAATGACAAATTTCAAACAAAATTTTCTTATATTGACTTCTGGATTTCTCTTATATATTATTAGTGGACTTGTGGTAAAGATTATTAAATATCCTAAAAATACGAGGATTGTAATAGATTATAAAAAGAGTTATAGATGAGCACAAATTAAAGGACAATTAGAACTAATCTGAAAAATAATTTTTCTCACGTTTTTATGAACGCTCAGAGAATTGATGAAAATATTATGTTTATTAATGACGGCTTTCTTTAAATAGAGTTTACAATAAAGAGATAGATTCATAGCTAAAGACAATTTGGGTATCTAATTAAATAATAACTAAAATATAAATGATAAACCAAATATACTCAAAAACTAAACAACTAATCCTAAAGCGATTGAAATTCGAAGCCTTATGGCACATCGCTGATACGCCCCTCAAGTTAGGCTATGAGCCTTCGCCTAACTTGAATAGATTGCGATCAAGGGCGCTTGAGCGTGACTTGGTGAGTGTGTCGGCAATTTGGTCGGCACGTGTATATAAACAACACGAACCTTGTTAGTCGTAACATAATGACGAACAAAGTGGAAGTCAATGGCGGCATGGCTTGGCTTTGCTATGAAGAATGGGATTTTTCTTGAGAAGCGTGGTTGTCGCGGTAAATGGTGGGAGAAGTCGATGAATAGGATAATGCAACTCCTTTAGAAGATGTGTGACCCACATTGATTCGAAGATTGACAGTCTGATTAAGTAGATAAAGACCCATCTTCCACTCACATCAATCTCTCCTTCACCTTCTCACTTGAGACTTGAGAGATATTGAAAAATATAAAAATCGAAGAAAAATGCCACAATCGGTTCAGGTAGCTTTAGATACGAACGTTAAGTGCTTAAAGTTTGTAGTAATAGATAAACATTTGTCAATGTACTTCTATTTGAAATAGTGCTAAAACTAGTGTGTGTAACTAATGAAATATCTCCATTAGCGGGTATACTTTCTTAGAAGCAAATTATTTTAGGTGAAAGATGATGCTTATCCAACATGCTAATATCGAATACCATATGATTTG
Organism: Datura stramonium; assembly: GCA_018107945.1. Classification (NCBI taxonomy): domain Eukaryota; kingdom Viridiplantae; phylum Streptophyta; class Magnoliopsida; order Solanales; family Solanaceae; genus Datura; species Datura stramonium. Next base: position 368,911 of record JACEIK010000560.1, on the reverse strand, counting down.
TGGCACAGTGTCTATTATTCGAGTCCCTTTTACCACTAGAACTAAAAACCAACTTTGCTTATACATGTCATCGATATTACTTGCATTATCCAAGTTATTGATAGTCATATTGCACTCTTTATTCGGCATTTGGAGAAGTCTGTTCATATTGCTCTTTAGTGAATATGCATGCTCCAGTGAGATGCCAATCCATAGGTCACCATTGTCCTCTTGAATCAATCCCATGGCCCATTAGAGCCTGTAACATTGGCTATAACATGTGTACTTTGTCCTTGATCATCGACAAATTAATGTGGCTGCTCACCTTGAACATTATAAGTTCCTCCTTGTGAATTGCTTGAGCAGAACCCCTACGATTATTGCACCGTGAAATCCTTGACCTCCTGCAAACCTCTTTTCTTGAAATGAAAAAGGATACCCCACCGAAGCTTGTAACACTCTTCTTTCACATGTCCCTGCGTTTTGCAATAATCATATTGCGGTTTATAGTCTTTCTTGGTTTTTCATGACCTGTGCAAAAAGTATAATGCAAATGCTTCATGAAGAGGTTGAAACATCTTGAGCTAATGGTCCGGCCTTGATAAGCGGAATCTTGGCAATAGACTTACGTCATGCGTCATTTAGAATCGTAGCATAAGCTTGATTTACGTGGGCAAAGGAGTCATCCCGATAGGATTTATTACAGCTTGTTGATAGATATCATTCGGCCCCATTATGGGCGTCAAGTTTTTGCCTTTGTAGTAACACAAAAATCTCTAGATCTTGCATAGTCACGGTTAGGAGGTGGAACGAGGACTCAGTTCATTCCGCCCCTTCGGCTTAGTAAAAATACAGCGATACAAAATCGGTTCACGAGGCAAAGAAGTTGATTCTTTGTGGAGATTAAAAGGTTTTGACCCGCGAACCTTGTCAAATCTTTCCTTAAATCCTCCCTTTCTGGCAGTAGAAACATATACTACTCCCACTCGATAGCTACTAGAAGCGAATTCATCGGCCGTGATAATATAATTGCATTAACTCTCTCTCCCTTTGTGTCCATCGCTCCTCTCTAAAATTTTCTCTTTCTTGAAAGAACCATCTATACCTAATGTTTCTTCCTAAACGAAGACTATCCTCATGGAATTGACTCCATGAGAATAATTTTAGGTTTCGATCCAATTGAACGAAGAAATTAAAGAAACTCACTCACATCGAAGCACTAAAGAAAGAAGGTAATTGATATGCACTTATGTCATTTGAATGTCATTGCTTTGCACCATTGATAGGCTGGTTTGATCATTTGATTGGCGACCATTGTTTCTTGATTCAAATTCAAAAATTGTGAACAATATTTTTTTTCTTTCTATCGATTCTGGTGAATTCAGAATCAAAAAAAAGAATCAAAGAAGAAAATGAAGAAAGATTAGAATCTTGAATTGATCTCATATGCTTTCTGATACCATGAACTATATATCAGTTCATCATTGATGCTATGAAAAAGAAGATGAAAAATGAGGTGTTTGAAATAAGAGATCGAAGAAGAAAATCATTTAATTTCTTGTAATCAAGTTATGTATACAAGATAGGTAAATGTATTTGCATGGTGTTAATGAAAAGAATGAATTAACTAAACTTAACAACTTTTCTAACTACCTTTATAACTAACTATAACTAACCCAAACTAATTGTGATTTTAAGCGCTCCAAATGTAGCAGGTTGATCACGAAGCTTCATGCTTCTTCTTCCATGATTTGGATTTTTTTGGTGTTTGGTGGGTCAAATTGTGGCTTTGAAATTTTGAAGTTGGTGTTAATGGAGGCCTACTTAGATTTAGAGAAAAACGAAGAAGAAACCCACAAGATAGTGAGAGACTCGTCTCAAAATGCGATTTTGGTAAAGTGAATAAGTATAAGTGAAATTAGAGTGAACGGATAGAACGAATGAATACGAAATACTGATTTGGTAATAACAACGATACAAGTAATTTTGAAACTTGTAGATAAATTGTAGACGTGTTATAACTAAAATATTATTAGTTTATATCTAGGATCGAGATTTGAATTTTTGATGATGATTGAAATAATTTTTCGCTCATAAACTATAAATAAAAACATGAAATATATAATTGGTTAAAGACACAATAATCCAAATTCTTTTGGAGTTAGTAGCAACACAATAGACTTGAATATGGATGGGACTTGGGAGAGATCTAAGATTAATCTCACTTAAATTGTACTCCCTATGTTACAAGTAATACTAAAACACTTCGTATTATAATTATATAATCAACATAAGTAAGGAATTGAGAAGTGAAAAAAAATATTATTATTATTATCTAATTATTATTATTGTTGTTGTTGTTGTTATTGTTGTATCGGATATGCCACTTGTGTTCATTCTCTGGCTAAACAGGGTATGTTGTCAATTCTTTGCCTTATTATTATACTTAGCAACAAAACAACAATTGTGAATTAAAAATGCAAAAAATCAGGGATGATCAACAAATATTTAGCATAGTTAGGTAAAAGACTGTCAAATCCTATAACCACTACAAACAATGAGACCAAATTTATGATACCAAAAATAATCATTAAACACTTGTAGATACGCATAATGTTCTCACGATTCTTAGGAAGCTAACAACAACACCTAGAATTGTCGTTCCTTTGTGGTTCTTCCATGCTCCATCTTCTGTGGGAACTACACATAATAACAATTTTGCAAAAATGACTTCCGACTTCTCTGCTTCACCCTTAATTGTCAACATATATGGACAAATAAAAGTTGTCAAATCCGGTCTCTGAATGGAAATAACATTTTTCTTTTGCATATAGATATATGATTATTTTAGCGAAAATCTCATGTATTCATGAAGGAAATTTAGAAGCTCTAGTCCCTGGATTGAATTAAATAAAAGAGACAAATCAAATATATAGTATAGGAGAACTCTATTAAAGTTTTTTTTTAAATGTTAATTTTTTTAATTTTTTTAATTTTTTTAATTTTTTTATATATATATAAAATTAAGATTAATATTATTAATGTTAAAATATAAATAAAGTAGTTTCTCCCCAAAAACGCGTATGAAAATTACTTTTGATAAAAAATATAGAAGCACTTTTAAAAGTTTGGTCAAACAAACAATTAATTAAATTACAATTAAAAATATTTTTAAAATTTATTGGTCAAATACAAATTGATTCTCACCAAAAACACTTTGTTGATAAGTACTTTTAAAAAAAACACTTTTCAACTTATAGTGAGTTATGCATAACTAATTATTGATGAATTATTTTATCTCTTTAATATTGGGCCGTAACCCGGTCCAATTTCCTTCAAAACCAAGGGAAAAATTACGCAGGATTGACACTAGCGATTATGTCAGAATTGTCATAGTGCGAAATGGGTAAGAAGTAGACCAATCTAGATGATCATAATAGCATAACCATACTAACATAGAAAATTGTCTTATTGCCCGTTAACTCTGAAAAAATATATGTATATATATGGTTATATATCTTGAAAAAATTGACATGTAGTCATAAAACTTCTTCCCTCCCTGCTTGAGACCCAAGTTTGAATCTATAAAGCACTCACATGATTGAGCTGGGGAATCAAACTTGCATTTTTTACCATAATTTGCACAACTTTAACCACTAAACTACCTCTGTCTCTCTATTGCTTCAGTTGTATTAAAGTTTAACTATAATTATATTTGACCTATATATTTATATTGTTATCATTGTTCACGCTATTAATTAGTGATCGATACGATATTTTTTAATAATGATGCTCCCACTGTCTTTTAACTCTAATTTCCTAAAAAATGTTACTGAATTGCATAAGAACAAGAGTAAAGCACAAAAACTGAATGAATTAATAGTGTTTGAATACAAGAATGAAATAATCAATTGTCTTAAAAAAAACAAAAAAAAAAATTGTTGAATAAGGAGATTTATCTGAGAAGATAAAGTAGTAACAAAATCCTAAAATAGTAGCGGAAGAAGTGGTCAAAACAGTAATTTGAGCATAATAAACCAGTAATTACTAAGTTTTATTATAACAAATACTAGCTAGCTGACGAGTTCTTCCCTTTAATTTTGATAACTTATATATATTAAGAGAACTTATCACTATTTTACAAGATGTGTTATACTCAATTTTGTTGGAGTTCAACTAGGAATAATTAAGAGTCCTCCTATAAAGTTATTTAATTCAACTAGAGGCTAGGGTTCTTCAAAATTATTCATATATTAATTTAATGGCGTTGAGAAGCTACGAGGCTTATATTCCTCATTACTATCCAGATTTTTCATAGAATGTGCGTCTGTATGGGTGTTTAGGAGGAGTTTTTGGTCTCATAGCTTTTGTTTCCTTATGGGCAGTATTCCTCTTGGAAATGCATTTCCCCAATAATACTCACAAACAAAATTACTTATTGATCTTCCCTTATTTCTTTAGATTTCTAGAGATCTTGTTTTGTTGCTTAAGCATTGTAACCTGTCGACCAAACACCCATTTTAAACTGGACGACGAGAAAAAGTGTTGTCCCCATTGAACAACAAGTTTTTATTAACTTTTAGTTGTTTGTTTGAGATTGGTCACAACATTTGAACGATCCTAAATATTAAATCTGACAAAGATTGAACGTAATTTGAACTTAGTTAATTTGGAGTGAAAATTTAGAGTTGGAAAACAAGAACCACTCCATCTCCTCTAATTATGGAGGGAGACTGTTTCATTACCCTTCATGCAAAAATTCTGTAAGTAAAACAAAAAATAGCAAAGGAATTTAGCTGTTATTCATTAGAAATTAGTTTTATGATTTTGGACGTATAATGCTTAATGTATTCATAGAAGCAACTATTTACATTTATGAAAGAGTTTTGACATCAACCAATTTATGATTTGAATTAGCTATTCTTCCACTATAGAGTATTTCAATTTTCAAACAGTGTCTAAGCCTTAATTAGCTGACAAAGAAACAGTGCCATTTTGGGAATTTGATGAGGAGGATTAGTGTGTGGGCCAATAAAGATCCACTAGCAAAGAAAAGACAAGAGAAGCTACCATTAATTAAAAGAATGTGCAAAAGAAAAAATATTAAAAAAGATGGCCAAAGCCTTTAGAATAAATTGCACAAAAGTATAACAATTTCAATAAGACTGAACAGCACCTCCCTGAACCATAACATATGGGGAGCATGTTCAAGGAGAATCGTAAGTCCAACATGAGTGTTTCTTTGCCCTTCTCCTAAAGTTGGCCAGTTTTAGCTTGTTCATTTAACCTCATGACTGATTACACCAAACTAATAGATGTATTACATGTGTATTTTGTATTTATCCTTCGGATATTTCACAACTATATATATATGCTTTTACTATTCACAAAAGGAAAAAGTTAATTTTGCATTGAAAGCATAAAAAATTTATTCGCGTGAGTGTTTCGTCAGTCGATAAATGTAATACGTATATTTGTACATATACTTCTATCACTTAACTATAGTAAAATGAATTGATTTAATTTGGTGCGAATACCCGTTACGGGTAATTATTTACCCGATCGAAATGGGATAACTTACCCTCCATTTCATTATTGGCACAAAAAATGCCTTTACTTTTATTCCAGTAACTCAAAAATGCTCTTTCTAGCTCTCATAAAAAATGACCGATTTTGCCCCTAAATTATTTGATTATGGATGATTTTTGCCCTTGACCTTTATGGATCTTCAATCTTAGGATAATTTTAAACCACAACTAATAGTGAATATGAAAATTTGGAGCTTTTTCTCCCTCAAAGTATTTTGACACGTGAAGTTCACATAATTCACGTTAAAGCTCTACAATAAAATATGTAATACGAGATAAGTTGTTGATTTGGTAAAGGGTGAGTAAACTCAAAGTATAATGGAAGATAGAATTAAGCAATTTGAATGTTACTGAAAAACTTTGAACCTTTTATTTTTGTGGGGTGGGTGGGGGTGGGGGGTGGGATCCTGGTTATTAATAACAAGAGCATTGCCATAGTAGACAAATAAGAAGGATAGGGACGTAGTAATGATCATTGAGAATGAAATATGCAAGTTGAAATGGTCCTAGCACTAGTACAATTGACATTCCTCTATAGACTTATGTTGTAGTATTTCATTGAAACTGAGCTCTACGTACTAGTGGCCTTAAATGTTGTTTACCTTTGTCATGTTGGCTGAACAATTTGATGCACTTTTCTGGCTTTTGGTCCCTATCTGTCATTTGCCAGTGTAGATTTTGCTCCACCTTTTCTTACTTCCAAATGTCTGGTCGGAGTCTCAGAATTGGTTGTTACTTAGTTCTTGAAAATTGATTGAGAAGTCACTTTTGGCCCCCATCTTAGACATCCATTTTTCTACACTGTAACTGTTCTTTGCTCTTACAGATCTGATGATACAGTTAAGAGGGGAGTAAGAAAATCTAATCGACAATCGTGGTCAAAATTAAAGTCGTTAGAATTCATATCGTGATACTAAAGTTTGAATTGTTACGTGTTAGCTCAGAATTATCTTCTTGAGGACATATTGCATGCTCATGTAACTCTTCTAGCTCAAAATTTGGCATACCGTTGTACAGGTAAAGCTGCTTAGATTTAGCAGTGGAAAAGCAGATTGGGTTTACAAAATTTAACATTTGACAATTACATTTTCAACTTTTTATATAGACACACACTGGCACACACACACCTAAGATGCAGCCAGTACTTGGACTAGCAATAATGTCCAATATTGAGATGAATTTTGGGTCCAAAAAGTTGATAAAAAGGATCTAAATTTTGGGACCAAAGTTACTATTACTACTGAATTCAAAGGTTATCAAGTCCCTACATGGGCTGCTATATAATAATATATCTATTTGGTGCCAGTCTGGCCTTCTTATCTGATAACAATCATCTTTGCAGTACTGTCGCCTCTCTTGTGGTGTTATTCCCAGGCCAAAAGGGATAACTAAAAGTTCTTTAACAAGTCATTCTTTGATTCATATATAGAATTTCATGAATGTTTCCATGAAATAGTAGAGATCGATTTTATAGTCTTTTATAAATAGTTTTTAAAAGTGAAATCGATAGGGATGTTGGAATTTTATAATCGTATAACCGATCATAGGAGATCATTTTCTCTTTTGAAATACGACATGACATGTGATTGTGTCCAACGTTTGATTCATAAACCTCTGAGTTTTAATGGGACAACAAAACATAAAAGATATTTACAACGCAGAAGAAGCCCTTGCAGCAGCACAATAATTTCAAGAACACAACAATAAGTTGTATTGAGAGCACAAAAGAGGAGATTGGGTGTTCTTTTTTTTTTTTTTTTTTTTTTTTTTTCCTCAAACCAAAAGTAAAGAAAAGGCAAAAAATACCCCCCAAAAAAATCAAACGAGGGTTCAATTACCCAGCTTGTAACCCCCTGGCCCATTTCTCTTTTCCCTACCAAAGAGTTCTTGATCTTTTGAAGGAAGTGGAAGATGGGTTGATCTGTGGAACAGCAAAGATTGTCATCTCTCCACTTTCTGCTGGACTTGTTGCTTGTAACTTCCTTTATGTTCTTGAATTCAATTTGCCCACCAAAGTTTATAATTTGAGGGAAATTTTGGGTCTGATTTTGTTGTGGAGTAGGAGCTGCAGGGCGGGGACCCAAATACCTATACTTTCTGGTGAGAATGAATTCAGAGTGCTCTCAATTTCAGTATCCCAAATTGGGAACTCATCACTATCACCAATCTACAAAAAAAAAATAATAATTAAAAATTGATCAGATAAATTGCATTTCATAACCCCAATTGACAATAGAGAAATAAAAGATGAAAATGCACATAAAATGCAAACCTTACAGAAACCATTAGTAGGAATATTAGAGGAATTCAGAAATTCTTCAACATGCCATCCAGGTAACATCTCTAAGTACTCTGATATACTACTTGTCAAACTATTTTCCCCCATATTAGCTGCCACTGTCATTTCTTGAGGAACAGTACTGGAGGAAACACAAACAGGCAAAGGCAAAGGGCTTTTGTGCAACTTTGAGACTTGCTGAGATTTGTAGTCAAAAGAGGTGAGTGGTAGAGGAAGTAGCTGATGGAGATTCTGATGAAGAGTAAAGGGAAGAATTTGCTGAAATCTTGACACCAGTTAGAAGAAATCTATTATGCTTCTGTGTATGTTCATTAGCTTTGTGTATTGAAACATCACACTCTCTGCATAGAATTGCCCTGTCTTGTTGACAAAACAAAAAGCCCTCACTTTCTATAAGTAAACATCAAAAATATCAATCCCCTGATCAAGAATGTAGAAAATCAAGCAAGAAACTCTAGACCCAAGTTCTAAATTTAGTCATATGTAGCACACATGACATTTTGGACATAGAACATAGATATAAAAAATTTTAAAAATATTTAGTTTTGACCATGAAATTGCAAAAGTTTAACGGGTCAATGATAAGAAACTAAGATTGATAAACAAAAACGCTGCTTTCCTGTGTAAGTAAACTGAAAAACTTTAATCCCTGATCAAGAATGTAAAAAATCAAACAGAAACTCTAGACCCAAGTTCTAAATTGAGCTGAACTTACTTTGGAATTGTTTTCCAAAAAAAAAAGATAAGATTTTGAACTATGTAATCTCAAATTTAAATTAAGATAGCCTCTAACGCGACAGATATCGCGAGCAGGGGTTTGTTTAGGTGAAAGGTTGAAGAAGAGAAACGTTGGTGTTTGCCAGCAAGTTTATTGGCATGATGAACACGATGGTCACAAGAATCACAAAGGGCAGCTTCATCAGCAACACAAAAAACAGAAGCTTCCTTCTTGTTACACACATCACACTGGATCTTCATTAGATTTATGATATCTATATTCTCGATCAAAATTGCAAAAGTGAAGAAGAATAGACTAGAGAAAAGTTCAGAAATGGAGACAAGTATTTAAGGAGAGATTGGGGTTGAAAATTGGTAAAGATGAGAAGAATGGTGGTGGGATTATTATATTATATTATATAGTACTATAATTAGAAATGATGAATCTCGAAATTTTGACTGTGAAATTGTATACTGTAGAAAAAAAGGGCTCCAGGTACGTCAGAATAGAAGGTTGATTTTTGTTTTATATTCAATCACAATATTTAAACAAGTATCCAAATATTATAAATAAGCAGAGTCAAAATTTTTAATTTATAAGTACAGATTATAATATTATTTATTAAATAATTTTTAAATATATATATAATTTATTATATATTTATATTCTGTCAAATTCGTAGCTAGAGCTGTAGTAACTGTGCCCCTGGTTATACTGCTTATATAATAATTTACCAGACATCTCAAAAATCAAGAAACAAGAAAAGTTTAACAGAGGTTTTTATATTAAGTATCAAATCAACTAATTTTTCTCGATGTTCACCTTATTTTTATTTTATATAATATTATTTTTTTAAGTTGAAAATGATATCTTTTTATTTGTTAAAAAAATTAAATTTTCTATTTTACTCCTAATGGCATATTTTTATAACTATACGAAGCTCATGATTTTTTTGAATTTTGTATCTTTTTAAGTACCATCATATAAATTAAAATTTAGAGAGTGTTAAATTGCATTTTAATTTTATACTATATTAAAAACACAAAGTCCTTTAAAAATGTTGATTAAATTTTTAAAATTTATGATATATATATATATATATATTTCTTAATAATAATACTAGTGACACCCTCCAGCCCTCACTATATGTATAAACAAATCCAAAATGCTTGAGATTTGACAAAAAAATTGTAGCTAAACAGTAGTTACCAATAATTATGACATCTAATCCTCCTAGTAAAACTGTAAAAGTAATTGCTTTAATTTAATTAGGAATTCCTTGGCTTTAGTTTAATGGTTTCTGTTGCAGCACAGTTACAAGCATAAACTACTATGGAGTAATTAATTAATTAATTGATTGCAATTACTAGTCGTTCTAAGAAAGTAAATGTCGAATTTGTGATACAATGAGCCTCCCTTTTGCAGATGCACTTGCTAGAGTACCATTTTTAATACCATCTGTTTAATTTTTACGGGTTCGTTATATTAAAAATACATTATTATATTTATTTGTTACTTTGTAATATATTAAAAGTTAATTTTTTATATTTTATTTTAAAATACTTTTAAAATTTAAAATAAAATATTAATCTATATAAATATTATGAGAAAATATTAATATCAATCATCATATTTTTAAAATATGTAAAATTTAAATTGAACAAATAATTTTTAACAAATAAGTAAATAAAGAGAATATTTTTTGAACTTAGCATTATGATAGAATAACCAAATATTAGTTGTGAAATTATTTGAACAAATTCACTCTCTTTGCCGTAAACAAGAAGAAGTTCTACAAATAATTAGACGACGAATAAATATTTTTTTTAATTCATAATTCAATCAAAAATAATTAATATTTTTTCAGCTAGTAAAAATATATATTGTTATTTCTTTCTATAAGTTAACAGATTGGAAAAAAGTATATAGAAATTATATATATATATATGCACAATTAGTTAATTGACAAATAAAATAATAATATTAAAAGTTCTAGATTAAATCATACAAAGACCTTTTTTTCTTCGCACTGGTCAAACTCACAACACTTTTGCAATTAATTGGCGACACTTTATCAATACGCCTTCTCAAATACACAAATATTTCATTTAAATTTAAAGTTCAACTGTCCACCCTCACCAACATTTATCAATATGTTCCCTTTTACTAATTTAATATTAATTTTATATTTATTAATTTGAAATTAAAGATTTGATTTTTTTATATTTTAGAATTTTAAATTTAACTAGTGAAGTATTATTAGTTACTCAATGATAAATTTAAAATCCAACAGAAAAATCTTTTTTTGATTTATTAAATCAGATAAGTTTAAAAAAAATTATTTTTAATATAGAAAATAGAGATGGTAACTTTTAACAATTTGAATATTTTATTTTCCTAGTGTAAAGTTTTCTGAAATATGTGCATTTTCAGTTTTTTTAATGACTGCCTAGAGATTAACAGTTTGACTGGGCTTTTTCCAAACTAAATTAATTAGCTGCGTAACTTGTCGGAAGGCTAGAGTTTTTAAGGTAGAATTGTCAGACAAAATATCTCGTACTGCATGGTAATCGAGAACATGTAATATAGTTATTTTATAAATATAATTTACATATATTTAACAACGTAAATTATTATTATTTTGTATTAATTAAATATTTATCAGTTATAATAAATATTTAATTGTCTTTATAAATACTTCATTAGAATTTTATAAATTAATTTTAATAAAGTAAAATAATTAATCATGATTAAGTGTTAATGAAATATGTATTAAATGATTTGATATAAATATTGAATGTAGATAATTTTTTTACCGTATTATAACACCGATCATTTTTACATAATAATGTAAGACAATATATAAACAAAAATTAAACACCTATTTTATTCCGTTAACGCATCTGGGCCTATGGCAAGCATGGAATGCAGTAAAAAGCAAGTATTATGGGTGTGTTTGATATGATGAAAAATATAAAAATATTTTTAAAAATGTTAGTGCTCAATTTATTTTTATTTAATATATAATTAATTCTAACTTTTTATAATTAAGAAATTTAATATTAGAACAAGTTTGATAATAGTTCGAATTTCTTTTTAACTTATAAGATATAAAATTATTAACTATGAGAAGTTGTTTTCCGAAAACCAATTCAATTTGTTGAATATTAGACCAAAAGTTTTGATAGTTGAAGAAATTACTTATTAGCCTAGAAAATTATTAACTACGTGAAGCTGTTCTGTAAAAATCAATTTTTATTTAATTTTAAATAAATAATATTAGCACATGTTAAGAATATTCCTCCGAGGGAACTAGACATGATAATTTTTAATAGTTCGAGCAAGAATAAAGGCAAATAATTAATAAAAAGAAGTATTTGAATCATTTGCTATTATGGCCTGGACTGAATTTCTAAAAAGTCGAGGTATTTTGAATTGTTTGTTGACACGGACAAAGTCAGGGAAAACCTCTGAAATATTTCAATATTGAACCTTGGACATATAAGAGTTGAATCGAATCTGCTTTAGAAAGAAGATCTTTTGTCTCATGGTAGCTTTGCTCAGTGCCATAGGCTTTCGTTATTGGGTTAACCATACACTTCACATGTTTCTAGCGATTCCATTAGCGTAATCAAATAATCTAGTCTTGGATAAGAATGCACAACGCGCTAGAAACCAGCGCATTGTATTCAGCTGCTGAAACGCGAAATACGGGTTACTTCGAACAATGTGATATCTCCCTGCAAGGGTAAATCCTTAATCCTTCTATAAAGATTCGTAGTGAACTTCGATAGAATTTCTCTTAAAGCAATAACACGTTTTTAACCTAGCTAAGTCATCAACTATTAAAAAGTTCTTCATCTTATTCTTTTAATTTTCAAATTATCATACTTAGGTTTCCAAACTATGCGAAAAGTTACTTATTATATATTAATCTTACATATAATACATAAATTAATAGATTTAGATGGAAATGAAATCATCAGAAAACTTTATTTGAGTATATCATCTCTCCATATATTCCTCAAATAATAATAATATTTAATAACTTATACCATGTACCCCCATGTGGATCCTCATTGCGTCCGAGGTAATGGGGTAAAAATAAAATCTCTTTTTAAAAATTATTATTATAAATTCAGGTGATTATGTCATGCATGACGCATTACAACGACAAATATTAGTAGAATCGCTTTCGGGTTACATCTTTCAATTATTTATATTTTATTTAATCACTAGTATGGCAAAGTAGCCTAATTATTTTATTATTTTATTATTTTTATTATTATTATTGGCTTGTGGGTTTTACCACCAGGTAGGGTACAAAGATGTTCCTCTCCTTCAGTACACACACAGTTCAGCAGCCCCTTTTAATTATCTTTACCTATTTAAGGTTAAAACCCTAATAGCAACGTGCCTGTTAGATCTATCTCGAATTTTATGTTAGTATTAGCATATTGAGAGTTAATTTAATTATTTTTGAAAATAATTAACAATAATGTAAATGTAAATGTTAAAAGAAAAACAAAAAAAGCAAAGCAATGAATGGAAGCCGAAGAAATAATTTCCTTTTCAACTACTTGGATCGATTAGTCTCTACATAATATATTTGTATTTGCATGATGTTATTAACACCAAATGAGTTCAAATAAAATCATTTTGATCAATAAGAATTCATATAATTGAACATTTATTTTGATTAAAATTTAGTTATTATTATATATTATAATAACCAAATTTAAGCTAATATCAAATCCGCCAAAAACTAGGAAGGATCTAATCTTCGGTACCAGGTGTAGTGTTTCAATTGTGAATACTCGTTTAAGGTTTATTTTTTTTATTTTTTTGAGTGAATTTGCAATAATTTTGAGTTGAATTACCGATAACTGAAAATTCTCACAAGACAGATGAATATTCTTATTTTCTGGGTATGTATCCGCTACTAAAATGCAATGAATTTTCTCTTTACAAATCCTAGTCGCACAAATTTTAGTCTGTCATATTACAGTGAAAAGACATATTTTTTAAGTTAACACTCATAATAATATATATATAAAACTTATTTTTTCTAAACCGAACATATCCGAGATCTAAACTTTAATTTGTCCGTGCCAAAAAGAGATTATTCGAGTAGTGAAATTTGAAGGGCTTGTAGTTGTAGGGTCCAAGTATTTCTTTAAGTTCAAGAAACATTAGAGTCTGAACAATTGGCCAATCGCTATTTGGTAGTTGGAACTTGGAACTAGTACTCCTTCCATCTCAAATTATTCATTCTTCTTTTTTGCTTTACACGTTTTTAATAATAATAATTAAAAGAAATTTTTAATTGTTTTTTATTTTAAATCTAAATTAAATAACTAATTAAAAATATATTATAAAAAAAAAAAAACCCCAAAAACAAAAAACAAACAATATAAAAAATATAAAAAAACTAAAAAAAATAAAAAATTTAAATTAACAACTAAAAATAAATTAAATCAATGGCTTCAAGAAGAAATTATATTCGATAATCAAACACTTTATGATTCGAGAAAAATTATATTAGTGATAAAATTATGAAAAATTAATTAATTTATTTTAAAATAATAAATAAATAATTTGAGACGAAAAATAATACAAAAAGTATTATATGCAAAGGAGATAATGCAAGAAAGTTTTTATAGCTTGTTTGGCCAAATTTTTAGAAGGTCAAAAGTGCTTATTTTTGATAAAAAAATACTTATTTTAAAAAATGAGGTGTTTGGCCAAGCTTTTAGGAGAAGCAGCCAGAAGGCTGTTGAGAAAATACGTTTAGAAGCTGACTTAAAAAGCGCAGTCGAAAGCAGTTGGTATTCTTCAAGAGTATTTTTAAATTTATTGATAAAATGGCTAACTTACCATCAAAATAATTTTTAATAAGTAAAAAATTACACTCGTTAAAATGAGCTGATTTTAAAAATTTAACCAAACAAATTATTTAATTATTATATTATCACAATTATTAATATATAGAAAATGTAGAAAAAGTATTATGTAATCACAATAATTAATATATAGAAAATACAAAAGGTAGGAACAGCTCACACAAGAAGACAAATAATACTTTTTCCGTCCAAAGATTGAGCTAGATTTTTCTCTACTTTTATTGCAAAATTAATAAATAATTCAAAATGGGCAGTGGAATATGGAGGAAGCTGACTGATCACTCGTGAGATGTCGGCATTTATTTTCAACTTTTTTTTTTTCTTCCCAAAATATAACCAAACATAGATTTCAACTTTTCTCCAAAAAATTTTACTACTATTTTCTGTTTTAAATCTAATTTTTCTAAAAGCAAATAAAAGCCTTCATCAAATTATTGTGATGATGATGCTGTCCGATAAAATGTTTTATGGTTAGTTTGAATTAATTTTTTATTTTAGTTTAAAAAAAAAGAAAATAGTAAAAAAAATCATAAATTTAAATTTTCAATTTCAGAATTGTTGAGTTTTTTTTATGTAAATTGTTGGCTTGATTCAATTTTAAAATTCAATGTTGTTTCTAACAGTTATGGCCTCTGTAATTAGAGAAGAAATTTTCTATCATATTTCAACTTTGTTATTAACATTTTGTTGTGGTGGTTATAATTTTTTTGAATTGTAAAGAAAAATATCTTAAGATCTATAAACTTTAATTAAGTGAATAAAGTAGGTAAGAAAATTCTTATAGTTATTTCTTTGAAAAGATGAGTTTGGATTATTTCTTAAGTTATAAAGTTAATTAGTCTATTAGAGAAAGATAAAATTTTCATGGAAAGTATATGAAATATTTTGTAAAAACTAATATATTGTCTATATAATTCATCGATTTGATTCAACTTTTTTTCATTTTATTAAATCAATTTTCAATTGAATCCAATTGTTAACGCCTAACTGTCCATCTAGCTTCTATTTCTAAATATGGAGTGGACACCGAGCATAGCTATTCAGCCATGGAAGGATATACTTAGAAGAACGTACATTGGCAACAAGCATGCAACACAAAAAAAATTCGTCATGGCTAATTATTAATTTGAACATAGAGTGAAAAATTTAAAAATAACAAAAAAAAAAATAGGATTTTCTTTGCAGTCGTCTAATGTTCTTGTGTACATTCCGTATCCAGCCTCAGTACCTACAAAAACATTAATAACAAAATTGACTACGTGAAAATTTATAGGTAATTCCTACAACAATTAATGCAAACATGGAAAAAATATCTGAATTGAGTTTTTTGAGAAATATATTGAGAGAAATTGAATTTAATTAGACAATATGTGATTGATAAATAAGTATGAGTTTTATATAAAACTATAAAAGGAGGTGCCCTAGTCCCAGTTGAATTCTACTACATTTTCTTGAGAATTACACTAAGTATGAAAAAAATATTTAAAAGTTAGGATTTCGTTAATATTTTCAGTGAATTAAAAATTAAAAAAATTGGACTTATAAAAACATTAGTACTCCATTGAAATTTTCAGGGAAGTATAAAAAAAAATTTAAAAAGTTAGGATTTCGTTGATATTTTCGGCAAAGTAAAAAAAAATACTTTCCAAATGAGCTTGATGAAATTCTCGGCAAAAGTATAGAAAAACATTTAAAAAAAAATGTAAGCAAGTTCAAGAGATAATTCAACACGCAAAATATTGCAAATCGATTCCGGATGTATTTGGCGACCTTATTTTTGATTCGATTGCAAATTTTTCCGATGAAAGGTTGCTTGGGCATGGTCTATATGAGGCGCTGAAGCGTGATAGACCAAACGAGTTCCAAATATAAAACTCCTTGAAGAAGTAGAGGCAAATGATTAAGATGGTCATAATGATGAGGCAAGTGCTTTAAGAAAGCACCACGACATAACACTTCATAAATCTTGGCAAAGGTTCAGGGGACACGAAAATGATGAAAAATGAAGAGATCTCAATAAGTTATGTCGCATTGGGCCCGTGTCAAAATGATCGTCGACGATACCTTTAATATAATATAGAGCTCAATATTATAAAGATTGTGAGGATCTTAATTCAAATTTGTCAAAAAGTATGGCCAGATAAATGATTGGCCTAGCCATCATAATTCAAGTATAATGATAATGGGTATAAATGAATTCTTGTGGCATAAAGATTTTTCGCAAATCCTGACATTATTATATGGAGAGGTTCTCATGTGGTGGATGCAATTTTTTGAGGTTACTTTTAAATAAGTACAGTAATAAATGAAAAACTTGATATGCGTATAATGAAATTATTTTTATGTCTAGATATGAAATGAAGGATATGAAAATCACTTGAAAGGCGAGGTAATAGTGTTCGCTGAAACTGGCCCACGAGAATGTGTGTGATTGAGATCCATGATACATTTCATTAGGAAAACATGGTTGAAATATAATAAAGAAATACACTT
Source organism: Datura stramonium (assembly GCA_018107945.1). Lineage (NCBI taxonomy): Eukaryota > Viridiplantae > Streptophyta > Magnoliopsida > Solanales > Solanaceae > Datura > Datura stramonium. The sequence goes on along the minus strand of JACEIK010000560.1, from coordinate 351,931 downwards.
ACAATTTTATATGAAGATAATGCGGCGTACATGCTTGGTAAGGGAGGATTCATAAAGGAGATAGAACAAAAGCACATCTCGCCAAAATTTTACGCAGCATGAGCTCCAAAGAATGGTGATATCAATGTGTAGCAGATTCATTCAAGTGACAATGTGGTTGATTTATTCGCCCAAATACTCTCTCAAACTACAACTTTCAAGAAGATGGTGCGCGAGGATCGGGATGCAAAGATTCAAGAATATTCTCAAGTTGGGGGAGTTAATACAGCGTTGTACTCTTTTCCCTTACGAGTTTTTGTCCCACTAGGTTTTCCTTGTAAAGTTTTAATGAGACAACAAAAATGTATTATTAGATATGTGTCTTTTCTTTTCATGATTTTTTGTTAACTGCTTTTTACAGTAAGGTTTTAGCGAAAACGCGTTATCGCTCGAAATGTTCAAGGGAGTGTTATAAATATATTTACATATTATAGTGAATGTACATGTATTGCTGTATTGTAGTGGATACGTAATGAACATATTATAGTGAAAATTTTATCTTTTGGAGAAAAGTTAGAAAATTGTCTCTATAAATAGAGTTATAGCCGTTTATATTTAAATGAGAGAAATAAGAATTTCTGCTCATATATCTTTCTATAACTGTCTTGTTCTTTTCTTTATTATTTCATAACAATTACGTCCTTAATTCGTATTTTAGCACCTAAGAATTAATTGGTTCACATAAGGTGCATGTAGAGAGAGTTGTTTAATGAAGTAAATTTCAATAATACCATTATAAGTATTATAAATATATAAAGTCGAGTAGTTTCTTCGTCCTCCGCTAATACTTCGAAGAGGAACACTGTTTGCTGCTCAAACACTAGAAGTAAACCTCATACAAACTTTGAAATGAAAAGATAAAACTTGCAAGCCTCTTTCCCTATTTAAAAAGCCACAAAATTAACATATAGTTCTAACGATGTGAGAGACCTCATTATTTCATCTAATTAAAGCTGTAAAGTATACCTAGTCCTAAAACATTGGTCAAAGATATACAAATGGTCCTACATGATTTCCATATTTGGGCCGAACACAGCTCAAGGAATCATAGGCCCAAACTTCTTACAATCCAAGAGAGATTTCTGATTCCCACCATGACAAATGTATAAGGTATCTGGACACATATACAAACAGTTATCCACCAAGCTAACATTAACAGAACCCGGGTTTAGGCTCAAGAGGCCCAGGAATAGGCCCAAACAAATAATTCCCGCCCAACAATAATCTTTCAAACGACGCCGTGTGGCTCTCAGGACCACAACTTTGACTGCATACTGTGTTGGTATCATGCCGGTAAACTTGTTATGCTCTAAATTCAGAGCCGACAACTCCGGCATCGACGCCATGAACCGGCAAGAAACGCTACAAATTGTTAGCTCAGATCAATAGCTATAAGCTTACTTCGAAACCCTAAATCTTCTGGCACTTGCAAAAACGTGAGCTTGTTGTAGAAAGTGGCTCAGCTGCTGAAGAAGATGAGTGGTGAAATAGCACCGACGGTATCATACCGGACAACAAATTATGACTCAGATCTAAAACCTGTAGAAACCTCAACTCTCCTATGTTCAATGGAAACTCTCCATATAAATAATTGTTTCGTAGTGAGAGTTCAATAATGGAATTAGGGAGCTTGTCATGAAGAAATTTCCGGCGAGACTGTTATCGCTTAAGTCTAAGAGAATCAGATTTCTGAGTTGATTCAAATCAGGTAACTCGCCGGAAATATTGTTTTGTTGAAGCTCAAGTCGCTTTAGATTGACTAAACCGTTAAAACTTTTTGGGATTGAACCAGTGAGTTTGTTATTATCGAGAAATAGTTCTTGAAGACGCAATAGAGAACCAACGGAAGAAGGGATTTTACCGGTGAATGAGTTTTTCGAAAGACTGAGTCGCCGGAGACGAGTTAAATTCGAGAGCGAATTTGGGATCGGACCGGAGAGGGAGTTATAGGACATATCTAAAACTTCGAGATGAGGGAGGTTCCATGAAGAGGAATTGGGCAATAAACCGGCGTAACCGGCTTGGTCCAGGCTGATTTCAGTGACTCGGTAAAAACCGGAGACGATGAGATCACATCGGAAACCGCAGGTGAACCGGTCGGTGAAAATATAATCGCATGGGTCTACAGAGAAGTTCCATGAGCTCAAGCATGAACCGGGTGAAATGGATTTTGGGTTCACTCCATTTTTGAGAACTTGTAGTCCTTGTATATCAGTAGGATGAGTTTCGCATTGTGCTAATAATACAAAGAACATGAAAAATGAAAAAAGATAAAGAAGAAACTGCACTTTCATGTTTTTAGCTTAAAGGTTTATGGCTCTTTCTGTGTAATGTTTATGAGCTTTTGGATCTGTTTTGTTGTAATTCTTGGTATAGTAAAGAAACTAGAAGTGAATGTGGAGAGAGATAACATGAAACAATTAATTCATCATGAATAATTTAACATATATAATATTGGTGTTAGACTTTACTTGACCGGTGGTATAGCCGGAATTGAATAAGCTATTAATATAACTATGTCAAGCTAAAAAGAATGAACAGGAAGCTTCTTTTATGGGATGACATGTGGGTGCTGACAATATGTTTTCCATACTGAGTCGAGGATGCAAATCTTTTTATGATAAAGAAGATATATTTCTTCTTTTAAGTCCAAATATAATAAAGAAAACGTTTTAATATTATTAAGCATATAACTTCTGCAATGGAGTTCATAATAATGGTAAATTTAATGAAAAACTTGAAAAGCTCTTCAAAGACTCTAAAGACATTCACAATATAAATAGGCTAATTGTAGTTATAGATGGGGGATGGTGGTGGGGAAAAGGTGTATAGATAAACATAAGAGCAAAACAAACGACGGGATAGCATATTTTAGTTGCCCATTATTTGCAATGGGAAAACTATTAGCACATGCTTGAGTGTGTCAGAAAATACTGCTTAATTTAGCGTTACTTCTCAAGTTCTCTATATAATGCCTTATGTGACTTCGATTCATCTCGAACATTAATGTCATGTCTTTGACCTGCAAGTTGCTCGTCAGATTAGACATCATGAAAACACGACAGCAACCGTAATGGAGCACAAAAGCATAATGTTAGAACTATACCTTAATTAAGTAGCAGGTAGTGAGGATTACAGTGCATTGGAAAGCGATATTTTTGGCATTCACATGAATGGGACATCTACCAATGTTCTTTAAATGGAAATTGTCCATGATCATCCATCCTTATAGTTGCCTAAATCGAAAAAGTAAATACATGAATATGATTGGAATTTTGTTTGAACAACCTAAATACACAACTAACAAACCTAGCGCCAACCTTTTCAAAAATGAAAAAGAATTTGATGCAGGAGATAAATTAGGGAAACAAATGAGATCATTGATCAATGCCACTCAAGTTCAAAGCCGAACAATTTTCTTGATCGAAAGCATATAAACGGCCTTCTTTTTGCCCAAGTCAATGTCAACTTTAACATCGGCGGTTACTCTTCCCGAGTAAAACTGAACCCTTAAGTAGATCTTTGAATCCTTATGAATTTGGAAGGAACAAAGTAAAATGCAACATCGATTAATGAAATATGATCATCACTATTCTTTGGTTTTCTTGCTGTCCGAACCAAAGAGCATTTTGCACGCCCTAGCGAAAATTTGCAAATTGTACACCTCTGGACTTAGAAAAATCAATGCGAGCTGGAAAATGTAGCATTTCTAGACTAGATAAAGCCGCAAGGTTCTTAAATGCGATGCGAAATTTTCCATCCCCTATGATACATTATTTACTTCCAAACTGCAAAAGCTAGATCATATGAAGAATTTAATGATGATATTCCATTATTAAGTTCCCATTACTGAGTTTTTTCTAATCAAATATTTTGAGTGACGGCCGTGCGGCGAAACTGTCTTTAACTGGCGGTAATAGCGGGTCCTTAGAAGCTTGGCTTGACGATAGCCGTTTCCTTAGAAGCATCGGCCTTCATCTCTTTTGATTGTCTTCTCACGCTCATCGAGATGGCGCTTGATAATTTGCGGTAAATAAATAGAATGATATAACCAAAGAAAGAAAAAGAAAATCTTAACAATTAAAGGTATGTTTGGAATAGCGGAAGTCATTTTCCTTGGAAAATATTTCCACCGAAATGATTTCTTGTGTTTAGTTTAGTAAGTGAAAACATTTTCCAGACAAAAAGTATTATTTAACAATAATATTAGCAAATAAAAGAGTGTTTTGATGAAACTTTTGGGTACTATAGGTTAATAATTAATGGTCAAGTGCTAATAGAAGCAAGTAATATGAGTAAAAGTTAAGATAGCTTTTGGAAAAATGATTTAAACCCATAAGTAGTAGAATCATTTTCTTCCTTTGATGGAAAATGTTTCCATGAAAAGTGACTTGTCATACCGGAAACACCTGGAAAATGACTTCTATTTTTGAGGAAAATGACCTCTTGCATGCCGCACAAGCAAGTAAAAAATTCACCACGAACTCGGAAGGATATTTTTAACGAGGCTACTGAATGTAGGACTACCTCTCTTACAACAAATCCATTTGGGCTCAAATACATATTAAGGATTAGAAGTGATACAAGGAACAAGTAAAGGTCAATAGATAACGGGGAAAATACAATCCATTTGCGAGAATAATCGGCAAGGTTAAGCCCCGTGCTTAGAGGATATGGCATTGTTGGCTGTGATTACGCCATTGTTCGCTTGTGTAATGTTCTCGCAAGATCATCCAAATGCATTTGTTGCACTTGAAACTCCACCTTAATCTTGGTCTTATCATCCCGAGAAGAAATATGGGAACTTACATGGCTGATACATTTCCTTTTCTTCGAGAGACTACATTCATCCTTTGCCGCCCCGACTACTTGAGAAACCATTGACGAGAGGAATTGGGAGAAGTGCGAGCATACTTCGGTAATGAGTCAGCTCAGAAGATGTTGACAACATTCCAACAGGAAGAAAAACGTCATCATTGTTAGGAACCTCCCAGGTCACGAGAGTTATACGTACGAGATAGCTCCATATGCATTTCGAGTAAGCGGGATTAGCCGGCAAGCTGCGGGGGATAGCATTTGAACATAAAATTTGCAAATTAAGTGATCGGTATAATGGTTCACGGTGTCACTTGACTCTTGAGGACAAGTACACATCGAGGAATAGGAAAACTGATGATCAGGAGCATTTGAAATTCCAGGTACACCCTTATCGGTCATGTCACTCTCATTTGGAGTATCAAACAAGAATGGTGACATCAGTCGTCATTCCATCGGGTCTACAAAAAGCAACTCTTCATCATCGTTACCATTGAACAAATAATCTGATATATGCATGTCATCGGTATGCATGTGATGAATTTCTCGAAGATATCATTTGAGTTTGATCTTAAAGTTGGATGATAGTTGACAATAGTCTCAGCTTACCATTTCTGATGTATCGTTTATGGCCAGCCATTGAACGGGAGGAAATACACTAATGTATTTTGCATGCACGAGTTCTTTCCACCCATGTCCAATCGAAGGCGAGTTGGTACGAGGATGTACATGTATTCTCTCCAATCGAGGAGGCCGGTTAATTACGGGGGTCGGGAAATATGATGGCAGTCAAGGCACGCTTTCTGTCTGAAGAAATATTCCTCACATGCATCATCATCAAATTGGCGACCATAGGCGCGGTTTAAGGTCAGAAGGTTGAAACAATCCTCCGGTAGAGGCAATCGTTTCGCGATTCTCAGCGATGGAAACGATATTTTTAACTCCATTGATGAAATCTGGCTAAAATGTCTAAGGGAAACATCTCCGTACTAATTTTCCCGATAGCGGGCCGAAGCGCGGGCGATCGCCTTCACTAACGTAAATGGAATCCGCGACTCCATGTTCAGTAAAGCTATTGGGCATGACATTAGAATTAAAGTGCGTATTACCAAAATTATCATAAGCTGGATCAACTAACTCGTAATCCAATAGCGAGAATCATCATTGTTTCTGCTCCGCCCAAGAATATTATTGGCATCCTTGATTTCTCAAAACCTCAAACTTCCCGAATCACGCGGGGAGATGATAGTTGGCTGGCTCGCCGGATTATTATCTGGAAAAGAAGATGCAAAAACTAAAAAGTAAGAACAAAAAATAGATTATATAGTTGTTCAATCTTTGTTTCTCACAACTTAATAGTGTGTTTGACCAATTTTTAGAGCCAAAATACTTATTTAAAAAAATGAGGTGTTCGACCAAAGTTTTGGGAGAAATAAATATTTTCAGAGAGTAGCACAAGTTCTTCTTCGGAATCTAAAAAAAAAAAGTAGCATCTCTCCAAAATCATTTATTTGAAAAGCACTTGAAAAAAAATTACACTTAGAAAAACTTTTAAAAAGTTTTGTCAAACATAAAAGTGTTTTTAAATTTATTGGTCAAATACGAAGCGATTCTTACTAAAAACATTATACGATAAGAACTTTTGACAAAACACTTTCAAAACAAGGCGGTTTAAAAGTTTAGTTAAGCAGTTATAAATCAAAGAATTAATGTGTCAATAAAATTAAAACCCTTCATCTTTCAATGGGAAGATCAAAAAAATGATCTAGCGGGCTAACAAATTAGGTAAAAAATTTATAATTATCAATATTTAGTTCTACCAAATAAATAACATTGTGGGAGAGAGAAGTGAGTAAGGTTTACTCAAATATAACAAACAATAAAGAAAAAAAAGCTAGTTCCTCTTCTTATAAATTAGAATAAGTTTAGTATTGAAAATTTTATTTCAAATACTTTCTCGTAATTTCATAATAAATAATACATATAGTCAAATGCCATTAGAAACATATAAGACATAATAAGTAAGAAAAAAATTAACTAGACAATTAAGTATTAGATTTAAGTAAATCTCCCATTTGAATGATCACAATTCACATGCATTCTTCTTTCACATTGAACTCATAAATAGCAACCAACACAATTATATTATTGGGAAAATTATACTATATATCTACTGTTAAAAGGTATTTATACGCTTTTAATTTATATTTTAAATTTGTTATTTGATTTGGTTTATAGATTTGTGTTTAAATATTTTTTATATACTATTACACATTTTTATATAAGATTGATACATTATGTTCCCCAGAGATAGTATTGTATAATATTATAAATGGCTATAAAACTAAAAATATGGCTATATGATATATTTTTTTTTGTTGAATTGTATATTTTTAAAAATTCCCATTATTATTCTAGAATTTAAATATACTGCATTATTTGCACTTTTCTTGAGGAAAAAAGCTTACTACAAATCATACTTACGATTTAGTTTTTGTTTTTTCAATACGTATTCGCTACGTGCATCGTGTTGGGACCGATGGGGTAATCACAAGTTTAAAAGGGTAGAATTTAAGCAGATACAGTAAACCTTTGACTCAAAAGAAATGTCATATATGCAGAATTACAAAAAAAAATAACAAGATATAAAGCAAACAAATAGTAACACACAAAGAATAGCGATCGTTCAAATAGAAATCACAAAAATCAAATTCTAAATGAAAAAATAAATAAAGTGAAATCATGGGAACAAAATGTGTACCTTTTAAAGAAGCAAAACATCAACTCAATTCCACAAGAAACAATTTCAATTTGTATGATCAAACGGTTCAATTCCCAAATAAACACTAAAAATCGTACATTCGAAAAGAATAAAACATCAAAAATAAGTACTTAAAATTAAAACAAAAAAATTGTTGGTACCTCAACAACATTTATAAGCAAAGAGTCATCTCGAGGTCAGTAGAATCTGGTGGAAGAGCTCCCATTGTTTTATTATTTACGAGTGAAAAATAAGCTTAACAAGAAGATGTTTTTATACTAGTTAAAGGGATAAACCATTTAAGTTTTTCTCATTAGATTAGATTAAATTTATTTGCCATTACAATTATATTATGGTGGGATTTTGTTAATCTGATTTGGACAACTAGGAATAGAAGATAATTATAAAGTTTAAAAACTTAATACATAGCAACCCCTCTAATTTGTAGGCAAATTTCATTTAAACACTTGAATTATAATTTATTTTAATTGAGCACATGAAATATTTTTATTAGACACTTTTAAGTTAAATTTAATTTTTTTTTTACGTGTGATCAATCTCAAATAATCGCCATGTAAAAAAGTTAACCACTTAAAATATATATGTCATCAATTTTATTTATACACATCATTCTCTATTGGAACATGCCTGAAGTTGTACGGCTTATTGAGACTAATTCGTATAATTAGATTAGGTGACATTTAAAATAGATTAACTTTATATACCTAACGGGCATTTCGGAACATCGCAAAAAAAGAAATTTAAAACTTGACTTAAAATATCTGATAGGGATACTTTATCATGTGTTCAAGTATTCAATTGAAACAAACTATAGTTCGAATATCTAAATAAAATTTAGCTGAATATTTGTGTGGCTATCGATGTTCAATTAAAAAATGGTCTTCAACAAAGTTCATATTTTGCAACAAAAAAAAAAAGATTGGTATTTCAAAATTTTAAGAAAATAAAAAAATGCATGCTTAACCGAAAATTATATTAAAAAATAGCTAGTTATTATTATTGTTAATTTATTGAATAAATGGGTCTTAGTAAAACTTTATAGCGGCATGTATTGCAAGCATTATTTATTATAATTTATTAATGCGATATCTTAAGATATTTCAATGCCTTGATGATGTATTATGATTTGCTTTAATAAGATGGTATAAGAATTTGAAATTCGTTTCACAAAACTAAGAAATTAAAATGTTCAATAACTTTGCATGATCTTTATAAGAAAGTACTAACATTACATTAAACATTAAAAGATACATATATAACACTTGCACTTAAAATATATAGAGTTCAAAATCCTTTTTATGGGAGAATAGTCTTATAAAGAGTCGCTCGAGTTTCAAACATGTTTAATGAACAAACATTGCATGTGATTATTTAGAAAATATTAATTAACTACTAATAGGGAAATTATCATACTTAATAAGGTTAAATTAATTACTACTACTCAAGCAAGAGCAAAAGTAGTAATATCAGAGCCTCCTCCCTTTGTGAAGATGATGATGATGATGATTATGATTGTTTGGTTAGAAGCCTTAAGGCTAATATACGAGGCCCTCCATTTAGGAATCCAGCATAGAATTATAGTCCGCTTCTTGTTCGACCAACTAGTATGGATTCTCTGTCTTGCATCTGCGCCCATTCATCAATATCATATACAGTTCAGGGCGGAGCTAGAGGGATATAAAGGAGTTTCATATAAATCAGCTTTTAAGGTTAAACCTTAAAACTTTATATATCACGTGTGGCGAATGTTGAGTTCGCTTAATAAAAACTCTTTATGTGCCACAATATATATGTCTTATAAACACTTCTTACCCACTATATTGATTTGGGATTGAGGATAGTTGATCACCAAATATATCTTAGATTTCTCTTTGGTCCTTTCTTGAAAAAGAAACACTTTACTATGTTCATCATCAATTGGATCATCATGACATATAAGTGGCGAGAGGGGGAATTTTGCTAAAAGCCTTGTTCAAAAAATCAATATATCTACGAAAAATAGTTTTTTCTCATATATACAATACGATATTTTCAATATGCACGGAGGTATCGGGGAGATTGTAATGTTATGATAATTTTCGCAGAGTGGTGTTCAATTGACCATTCTTTAATTACGTAGCTACGCGATGACATGTGGGTGCTGACTGGCCCATGTTTCCATGCGGGTGAGGCTTGCAAATCTTTTTATGATAAAGAAGATATATTTCTTCTTTTAAGTCCAAATATAATAAAGAAAACGTTTTAATATTATTAAGCATATAACCTGCCAATAGAGTTCATAATGGTAAATTTAATGAAAAACTTGAAAAGCTCTTCAAAGACTCTCAAGACATTCACTACATAAATAGGCTAATTCATAGTTATAGATGGGGGATGGTGGTGGGGAAAGGTGTATAGATAAACATAAGAGCAAAACAAGCAGCGGGGATAGCATATTTTAGTTGCCCGGCAGCGCAATGGGAAAACTATTAGCACCTTCTTGGTGGCTGTCCTAATCTCCTTAATTTGTGACGTTACTTCTCAGTTCTCTATATAATGCCTTATGTGACTTCGATTCATCTCGAACATTAATGTCATGTCTTTGACCTGCAAGTTGCTCGATCAGATTAGACATCACAGAAAACAAACATGCTTAGGTAATGGAGCACAAAAGCATAATGTTAGAACTATACCTTGAGTAAGTAGCAGGTAGTGAGGATTACGGAGTACATTCGGGAAGCAATATTTTGGCATTCATGAATGGACATCTACCAATGTTCTTTAAGTGAAACCATCCATGATCATCCATCCTTATAGTTGCCTAAATCAAGAAAAAGTAATACATGAATATGATTGGAATTTTGTTTGAACAACCTAAATACCTGACTAACGAACCTAGCACCAACCTTTTCGAGAAGCAAAAAAGAAAGGGCGGTGCAGGAATGCAGAAATTAGGAAATAAATGAGAGCATTGATCAATGCCACTCAAGTTCCAAGCGAGCAATTTTACACTGCCGTCGAGAAACCTTATCAGCACGACCTTCTGCTTAAGTCAATGTCAACTTTAACATCAGCGGTTGCTCTCTTACATTAAAACTGAACCCATAAGTAAGATCTTTGAATCCTTATGAATTTGGAAGGAAAAAAGTAAAATGCAACATCGGTTAATAGAATATGATCATGCAATTCTTTGGTTTTCTTCTTCATCCGAACCAAAACATTTTGCACGCCCTAGCGAAAATTTGCAAATTGTACACCTCTGGACTTAGAAAAATCAATGCGGGCACAGGAAAATGTAGCATTTCTAGACTAGATAAAGCCTGAGGTTCTTCATGCGGTTACGCAATTTTCCATCTATGATCATTATTTACTTCAGCGCAAAAGCTAGATCATATGAAGAATTTAATGATGATATTCCGTGTGTAAGTTCCCATGCGAGGTTTTCTAATCAAATATTTTGAGTGACGGCCGTACGAACGGCTATCTTGCTTGGCGGCAATGGCAGATTTCCTTCGCATCGAAGCGCCTTCATCTCCTTGATTGTCTTCTCAGCTCATCGGAGTAAACGATGGCTTGCGGTAAATTAATGAATGATATACCAAAAAGAAGAAAAAGAAAATCGTAACAATTAAGGTATGTTTGGAATGTGGAAGTGTTTCCTTGAAAAATATTTCCCTCGAAATGATTTGCTTGTGTTTAGTTTGGTAAGTGGAAAACATTTTCCCGGACAAAAAGTATTATTTAACATAATATTAGCAATAAAAAAGAGTGTTTTGATGAAACTTTTGAGTACTATAGGTTAATAATTAATGGTCAGAAGTGCTAATAGAACAAGTAATATGAAGTTAAAGAAGTTAAGATAGCTTTTGGAAAAATGATTTACAGCCCATAAGTAGAATCATTTTCTTCCCTTTGATGGAAATATTTCCATGAAAAGTGACCATTTGTCATACCAAACACCCCGAGAAAATGACTTCTCATTTTTGAGAAAATGACCTCTTTTGCATACGCACAAGCAAGTCAAAGAATTACCGAAGGATATTGTTTAAGGCTGCGAATGTAGGACTACCTCTCTTACAACAAATTCATTTGGGTAAATACATATTAAGGATTAGAAGTGATACAAGGAACAAGTAAAGGTCAATAGATAACGGGGAAAATACAATCCATTTGCAGGAATAATCAGCAAGGTTAAGCCCCATGCGTAGAGGGATATCGGCATTGTTTTATTTGTGATTACGCCCTTTGTTCAAACTTATTAATGTTCTCACTTATGAGATCCATCAAATGCATTTGTTGCAACTTTGAATCTCGCGTTAGGTCACCTATTTTGAGTTATGGACACCTGAGGCCAAAACATGTGTGCACACCCAATCTTTGGTCATATCATCGGAAGAAATATGGGAACTTACATGGTATTCTGTTTCCTTTTCTTCGAGGGCTTCTGTTCATCACGCCGCCCGACTGCGAGAAACCATTGAGGGAGTGGGAGGAGAATGCGAGCATACTTCGATGTGCGCGTCGGCTCGAAGATGGTGACAACATTCCAACGGGAAGAAAAACGTCATCATTGTTAGGAACCTCTCCCAGGACTGAGAGTTTCGCATGCGAATGAAAGCTCCACCATGCATTTCGGGTAAGCGGGATTGACGTGGCTAACGGGCGATAGCATTTGAACATCGAATTGCAAATTAGAGTGCGTCGGTATAGTGGTTCACTATTGTCACTTGACTCTTGGGGACAAGTACCATCGAGAATGGGAAATCATTGATCCAGGAGCATTTGGGTTCGGTACACCACTTGCTCAGTCATGTCACTCTCATTTGGAGTATCCAACAAGAATGGTGACATCAATCGTCTCATTTCCATCGAGTCCTACAAAAAGCAACTCTTCATCATCGTTACCATTGAACAAATAATCTGATATATCTATATATGCATCAGTATCATGTGGTGAATTTCTCAAGATATCATTTGAGGTTTGGTCTTCCAAGTTGGATGATGAGTTAATGATAGTCTCAACACCATTTCACGATGTATCCATTTTATCCGCCCATCGTGTTGAGGAATTTGCTAATGTATTTTGCGTGCACGGTTCTTTCCCACCGTGATCAAAATCGAGCGAGTTGGTACGGAGATCATACGTAATTATACTCCCGATCGAACACCAGTTGAGTACCGGGGTGGAATGCGGTGGTCAAGGCACGACTTTCACATACGGAAAAGCATTCCTCGCATCGTCATCATCAAATTGGCCATCCATAGGCGCGGTTTAGGTTCAGAAGGTTGAAACAATCCTCCGGTAGGGGCAATCGTTTCGCGATTCTTAGCGGGGAAACGGTATTTTTAACTCCATTGATGAAATACGAAAGCTAAAGTTGTCTAAGGAAACATCTCCATTATAATTTTTCCCCAATAGCGAGGCGAAGAAACATAAGCGATGCGCCTTCACTAGCATAAATGGAATCAGCGGCTCCATGTTAGTAAAGCTATTGGGCATGCGTAAAGCTATTGGGCATGACATTAAAATTAAAGTGCGTATTACCAAAATTATCTATAACTGGATCAACTAACTCGTAATCCAATAACTGAGAATCATCACTGTTTCCTGCTCCACCAAGAATATTATTGGCATCTACTGATTTCTCCGAAACCTCAAACTCCATCACGGGAGATGATGGTTCAGCAGAAACAACCAGATTATTATCCTGGAAAAGAAGATGCAAAAACTAAAAAAGTAAGAACAAAAAATAGATTATATAGTTGTTCCATCTTTGTTTCTCACAACTTAATAGTGTGTTTGGCCAATCTTTTGAGAGCCCAAAAATACTTATTCTTTAAAAAAAAAAAGAGGTGTTCGACCAAAATTTTGGGAGAAATAAGTATTATTAGGGAGTAGCACAAGTTCTTCTTCGGAATCTAAAAAAAAAGAAAAAAAGTAGCATCTCTCCGAAACCGTTTATTTGAAAAGTACTTTTGGAAAAAAAAAATACACTTAGAAAAACTTTTAAAAAGTTTTATCAAACATTAGTTGTTGCTCAAAAGTATTTTTTAAATTTATTGGTCAAACACAAACTTGATTCTCACTAAAAAGTGTTTTTCTGAGAAGAACTTTTGAAGAATTAATGTGTCAATAAAATTAAAACCCTTCATCTTTCAATGGGAAGATCAAAAAAATGATCTAGCGGGCTAACAAATTAGGTAAAAAATTTATAATTATCAATATTTAGTTCTACCAAATAAATAACATTGTGGGAGAAATTAGAGTAAGGTTTACTCAAATATAACAAACAATAAAGAAAAAAAGAAACAGTTCCTCTTCTTATAAATTAGAATAAGTTTAGTATTGAAAATTTTATTTCAAATACTTTCTCGTAATTTCATAATAAATAATACATATAGTCAAATGCCATTAGAAACATATAAGACATAATAAGTAAGAAAAAAATTAACTAGACAATTAAGTATTAGATTTAAGTAAATCTCCCATTTGAATGATCACAATTCACATGCATTCTTCTTTCACATTGAACTCATAAATAGCAACCAACACAATTATATTATTGGGAAAATTATACTATATATCTACTGTTAAAAGAATTATTTATACGCTTTAATTTATATTTTAAATTTGTTATTTGATTTAATTTATATTTGTGTATAAATATTTTTTATATACTATTACACATTTTTATATAAGATTGATACATTATGTTCCCCAGATATAGTATTGTATAATATTATAAAATATTGTATAAACTAAAAATATGGCTATGTGATATAATTTTTTTGTTGAATTGTATATTTTTAAAAATTCCCCATTATTATTCTAGAATTTAAATATAAATTGCATTATTTACCCTTTTCTTGAGGGGAAAAAAGCTTACTACAAATCATACTTCTGATTTAGTTTTTGTTTTTTCAATCTGTATTCGCTACGTGCATCGTGTTGGGACCCGATGGGAGTAATCCCACAAGTTTAAAGAGGGTAGAATTTAAGCAGATACAGTAAACCTTTGACTCAAAAGAAATGTCATATATGCAGAATTACAAAAAAAAATAACAAGATATAAAGCAAACAAATAGTAACACACAAAAGAATAACTGATCGTTCAAATAGAAATCACAAAAATCAAATTCTAAATGAAAAAATAAATAAATAAATCATGGGAACAAAATGTGTACCTTTTTAAAGAAGCAAAACATCAAAACTCAATTCCACAAGAAACAATTTCAATTTGTATGATCAAGCAGTTCAATTCCCAAATAAACACTAAAAATCATTACATTCAGAAAAGAATAAAACATCAAAATAAGTACTTAAAATTAAAACAAAAAAAAAATTGTTGGTACCTCAACAACATTTATAAGCAAAGAGTCATCCTGAGGAGTCCAGGCAGAATCTGGTGGAAGAGCTCCCATTGTTTTATTATTTCTGAGTGAAAAATAAGCTTAACAAGAAGATGTTTTTATACTAGTTAAAGGGATAAACCATTTAAGTTTTTCTCATTAGATTAGATTAAATTTATTTGCCATTACAATTATATTATGAATTGGGATTTTGTTAATCTGATTTGGACAACTAGGAATAGAAGATAATTATAAAGTTTAAAAACTTAATACATAGCAACCCCTCTAATTTGTAGGCAAATTTCATTTAAACACTTGAATTATAATTTATTTTAATTGAGCACATGAAATATTTTTATTAGACACTTTTAAGTTAAATTTAATTTTTTTTTTACGTGTGATCAATCTCAAATAATCGCCATGTAAAAAAGTTAACCACTTAAAATATATATGTCATCAATTTTATTTATACACATCATTCTCTATTGGAACATGCCTGAAGTTGTACGGCTTATTGAGACTAATTCGTATAATTAGATTAGGTGACATTTAAAATGATTAACTTATATACCTAACAGGCATTTCAGAACATACGCAAAAAGAAATTTAAAACTTGACTTAAAATATCTGATAGGGATACTTTATCATGTGTTCAAGTATTCAATTGAAACAAACTATAGTTCGAATATCTAAATAAAATTTAGCTGAATATTTGTGTGGCTATCGATGTTCAATTAAAAAATGGTCTTCAACAAAGTTCATATTTTGCAACAAAAAAAAAAAGATTCGTTATTTCAAAATTTTTAAAAATAAAAAATGCATGCTTAACCGAAAATTATATTAAAAAATAGCTAGTTATTATTATTGTTAATTTATTGAATAAATGGGTCTTAGTAAAACTTTATAGCAGCATGTAATTGCAAGCATTATTTATTATAATTTATTAATGCGATATCTTAAGATATTTCAATGCCTTGATGATGTATTATGATTTGCTTTAATAAGATGGTATAAGAATTTGAAATTCGTTTCACAAAACTAAGAAATTAAAATATTTCACATACTTTCACATGATCTTTATAAGAAAGTACTAACATTACATTAAACATTAAAAGATACATATATAACACTTGCACACCAAAAAATATATAGAGTTCAAAATCCTTTTTATGGGAGAATAGTCTTATAAAGAGTCATCAGTTTCAAACATGTTTAATGAACAAACATTGCATGTGATTATTTAGAAAATATTAATTAACTACTAATAGGAAAATTATCATACTTAATAAGGTTAAATTAATTACTACTACTCAAGCAAGAGCAAAAGTAGTAATATCAGAGCCTCCTCCACTGTGAAGATGATGATGATGATGATTATGATTGTTTGGTTGAAGCCTTAAGGCTAATATACGAGGCCCTCCATTTAGGAATCCAAGCATAGAATTATAGTCCCCTTCTTGTTCGACCAACCCGTATGGATTCTCCTGTCTTGCATCCTGCGCCATTCATCAATATCATATACAGTTCAGGGCGGAGCTAGAGGGATATAAAGGAGTTTCATATAAATCAGCTTTTAAGGTTAAACCTTAAAACTTTATATGTACGTGTGGCAGATGTTGAGTTCGCTTAATAAAAACTCTTTATGTGCCACAATATATATGTCTTGTATTACTTCTTACTATATTGATTTGGGATTGAGGATAGTTGATCACCAAATATATCTTAGATTTCTCTTTGGTCCTTTCTTGAAAAAGAAACACTTTACTATGTTCATCATCAATTGGATCATCATGACATATAGTGGCAGAGGGGGGAATTTTGCTAAAAGCACTGTTCAAAAAATCAATATATCTCTGAAAAATAGTTTTTGACCCCTCTCTATATATACAATACTGATATTTTCAATATGCACGGAGGTATCAGGGGAGATTGTAAT
Organism: Datura stramonium; assembly: GCA_018107945.1. NCBI lineage: Eukaryota > Viridiplantae > Streptophyta > Magnoliopsida > Solanales > Solanaceae > Datura > Datura stramonium. Next base: position 335,030 of record JACEIK010000560.1, on the reverse strand, counting down.
GTTATGATAATTTTTCGCAAGTGGTGTTCAATTGACCATTCTTTAATTACGTAGCTACGCGACTGATGACATACCTATCCTCTAGGTACCAGAGGAGATTGTAATGTTATGATAATTATTGTATTCCTCTAGAAGAAATCCAAGCAAAATGGGGAAAATGGGGTTGTGGATGATTGGAAAAATAAACTTTAACTTCTATGCAAAAACATAAATAGGCTGGAATTAATCAATAAGTTTAAGCACTTACAAATTCAAGCAAGAGATTCCTATGTATTTCTTCCACATTCCTAACCTGCAATCAACCAAAATATATGCATTTCACCATCTTCTTCTTCTTCTTCTTTTTTTTGGGTGTGTGTATGGGTTGGGGACTGGGGGTAAACAAGCTCAATAGAAAATGAAAACCAATAGTTTTACCTTTTTCTTGTATGTTTCAATCTGATTGCCAATCACCTTATACTGTTCTTTCACAAATAAAATAAAGTTAGGCATTGCTTTCACAAAGAAAATGACCAACTTTGGAAGTAAAGCAAATCAAAATGAAAAGGTAGTTAAGGATATTACTCCTCAGTCCTCACATTGGACAACTCTTTTCTATTTATTTTTATTTTTTTGGGTCAAAGAGATAATTATATTAATAACGAATATGCATCGTAACAAAATACAGGATTATCATGCACCCATAAAGTCACAAACTAGAATTTGAGAAGGGTAGAATGTATGCAAAATTTGCCCTATCTCGGGAGTACAGAGAAGTTATTTTGATAGACTCTTGGCTCAAGAAAAAAATAGTCCAACGCAGTTCACAAAAGAACGAACAGAAGTACAAGAAATAACATATGGTAATAGAACATTAACTACAACAAAATAATATGATGGTTGAAGTACAAGAAACAATAGATAGTTACAAAAATCTAAGAACAAAAAATTACAGGAGCAATACTATATTAGTAGCCAATATGCATCATAATTATATTAGTAACCAATATTCATCGTAACAAAATACAGAATCACTATGAAGCAATAGTAATAACTAATATGCCTCGTAACGAATGATGAAGAATCCGACCTTTAAATTTGCATCCATTTAATCAGTCCCTGGAGGCTAGAGTAATACTACTCACATTGGATAAATCTTCAATACACAAACAAAGACTAAAGGATAAAATTAAAGAAAAAGAAAAGTATTAAGACAAAAAAAAGGAGGTAACTGTATGATGCTCTTTTATTATATCCACTCGATCATTGATGTTTAATAATCTATGGATTAGCTCAATTCTTGAATGGTTTTTCTACTTTGCAGAAACTGAGTTTCTTAGGGCTAGTAAAGTAAAAGCCCAAGATTAAAAAGGACATTATATATGTATTATCTCTGTCCCATATATTTGTTATGTTTTGCTTTTCAAAAAAATTAATTTGACTATTTTTCAAGTTAAATTAAGTTAGGTTAATTCAACAACGACAATAACAATAACATTATATTAGTTGTAGCCCCACAACATAGAGTTTAAGGAGAGTAGAGAGTATTTAGAATTTATCCCTACCTCAGAGGTAGAGAGTTTGTTTTTGATAGAACTTCGGCTCAAGGAAAAAATAGTCCAAATCATTCCGAAAAAAGAAGTAACGGAAGTACAAGAAACAACAGATAATAACAAAAACAACAAATAGTAACAGAACAGTAACTACAACAAAATAATATAATAGCCGAAGTACAAGAAACAATTAATAATAACAAATATCTAAGGACAACAAACTACAGGAGAAATACTATAACTACTAGTATGGACGGATAACAAGACAATTCGCTACTAACTACTAACTTTCTATCTTAATTGGTGTCCTCCACAACTTTATATCTAAGGACATGTCTTCGTAACTAAAATTACGTCATATCCTATCTAATTATCTCTCCTCAATATTCTTTTAACGCTTCTTTCAGGTATCGCTACCCGACCATAAGAAGAATGTTATACTATAAAAGCGAGGTGCAAGTGCTGCATAAAGTTCTGTTATCCGTTGTTCAAGCCATTTGGATATACCTTTATCTCTCCGGAAGTCATCCGAACCCAATTAAATTAGATGAAACTGAAGAGAGGAGGAAGGGAAGAAAATAGTGATATTCTGACTATTAAGCTAAATTGTCATATCATCTGGAAGAACTCTGACTATAACTATATAATGTAGCAAATCTTTCCCCTCTATAGTCCTAAGATAAGACATTTCCTAGCACCCCTTTTGCATTTAAATGATTTGAAGGAAATTTAATTTAACAAATAAAATGTGAGTTATTTATTGAAGCTCTTCTATACTCATATTGTATCTAGGCTTTCTTTTTATGTTGATCTAGAGGAAAATTCAAGTAAATTTTGTCTCGGTGAGTTATCTATATTGTCAATTTAAGTCCAGATAAAGGAGGAAAATTATCGAGGGGTCACTAGAAAAACAATCTCTTTGTCCCCATAAACATACGTAGAAATAAAATTACGTGCATCTTATTCTTAATTATCAGACTTCACTTGCGTAACTATATTGCCTTTATTGTTATTATGGTTAGATAAAGATTCAAGTAGATCTTGACAAGTTATTCTTTTATAGTTAATTAAATTTTAGTTTGATAATTAGTTGGAATTAGCAAAAATCTAGAATTGGAATAATTAATAACCTTTCTTTCACGAATAAGCTTCAAAGAATTGTCCACATTTTCCATGAGTTCTTCCAACTGTTCATAGTTCAAATCATTCAGGCTTTCTCCCATCCTCTGCCTGTCCATCCATTAATAATTTTGTTTTTTAAAAAATAAAAAGAGAAAAAAAAATCAATTATATTTATCAATAAATTAAAAAGTCAAAAAACTGCTAGATCAGTATCTACCTGATCTCTTTTCGTAGATTCCTATTAACATCCTTTTGCTTCCTCAATTGCTCTTGCATTTTCTGCACAACATTAACAAATAATCAATCTAAATAATAAACTTTCATAGTTTCAGAACACCAAGATAAAGATATTATGTTCATATCTCTCCGTCACCAATTATTATTAAAAAAAATCACGTTTTTGATCCATAAAAAAGAATAAAGTGTTAAAAATAATTAAGTCACGCAATATAACAAAAGAGGAGAAAATTTATAGATCTTAGTAAGGAAATCAAAGAAAACCTCATAGTGGGAATTCCAAAGGTCAACTCCAACAGTCTTTTGGTATAGATCGAACAACTCCTTG
>JACEIK010000560.1:267669-284739 GCA_018107945.1 Datura stramonium | reverse complement strand
GAGATAACATAGTATCAATATTAGACTCCATTAAAAGAGACAATCTAAGTTAAATTATTTTGAATATAAACAACTTGAGTTGGCTTAACAATTACTATTGTCTTTTTCAAATTCTAATTTTATAAAAAAATATTATTTTATGAAATGAGGAGATTACTCTACTTGAATAAATGAAACTTGCGACTGTATGAGCAGATTAAGAATATCAGTTACAAATAAAATAAATTTTTAAATCACATAATATCAACACTAGACTCAATTAAAGAAGATAACATAGTATCAATATTAGACTCAACTAAAGGAGACAATCTAAATTAAATTATTTTGAATATAAACAACTTGGGCTGGCATAACAATTACTATTGTCTTCTTCAAATCTACAACATGAAAAAAAATTCAAAACATGAAAAGAAAGAATAGATTTTAAGACAAGAAAATGTAAAAACATACAAAGTTGGAGATTGAATCAAAGGTATTGATGTAAAAGAGTTGATGAATTAAATTATGCAATTAAAAATTCTTTTATAGAAATAAAATACTACTATCACAAAAGAAAAAGAAAAATTTTGTAAAAATTTACTACCGCCAAAAAGAGAAAAAATGACTTCAATGAAAAAAATTATCAAAAAGAAAAAAAAAAGTGAATATCAAAAAGGAAAACGAAATTTGGAAAAAATATTTATAAAACAGGTAAAAAAGCTTCCAAATAAAAAAATTTTATAAAAAATGAACGTGACTATCATAAAAGGTAAAAAAAAATCAAAAGAAAAAATATATCAAAAAGGAAAAAAAAATGTGACTATCAAAAAGAAAAAAAAAATCCTTAGAAATTTTTTATGGTTGGCGTGAAAACTTTTTAGGGCGGTGAAAATTTGGTGGAATCTTTTTTTTCTAGGTTTATCATAAATAGAGTTATGCTACAAATAGAAAACCTAAAATAGTGAAATATTTTAGGAAAAATAGAAAATCTAACCTAATGTGGTAAAATAACAATTAAAAGTAATAATTTAAGAAAAATAGCAAATGACGATTTTGTCTATTGCGATGTCTATTAATGAAGGGCAAAAAGTTCAATCAACATTTTTAAATGCCTTCACACTTTTAATATAATAATAGATAATAGATAAGCTATAAGTCATTCCAAACTGACTCTTACTTTATTTGTATTTGTGAAGTTTAAATTTATATGAGGTAAATTTATTTGTATTCTTGCATGTTAAAATTGCATAATAAAGTACAACGGAGTTAATTGCGAGACCATCACCAAAAGGTTGAGATTGAATCTCCTGCATTCTTAAAACGTATATATGGGGATATTTATGGACTTATCCACCCACCTAGTGGGTCGTTTAAATATTTTATGGTCATAATAAATGCTTCTTTTAGATGATCTCATGTGTGCATATTGTCATCATGCAACCTAACGTTTGCAATATTATTGGCACTTTAATACGATTACGGGCATAATTTCTTGATAATCAAATTAAGTTCATTCGCCTTGGCGATGTTGCACAGTTTTCATCCCAAGCTTTTAATGATTATATCTTATGAATTGGAATAAAAATTGAACATCATATAGCTCATGTTCATACTTACAATGACCTTGTCGAGTCATTAATTAAACGTCTGCAGTTGATAGCAAAACCATTGCTTATGAAAACTAGATTATCCACTTCTGTTTGGGGTCATCTGATCTGCATGTTGCCACACTTGTTCGTCTTAGACTGGTAAATTATCATAAATTTTCTCTATTGCAATTGATTTTGGGTCAAGAGCCTAATATATCTCATTTGAGAATTTTTGAATGTGTTATATATGTGTCTGTAGCACCACCACATCGCACAAAGATGGGTCTCCGAAGAAGGTTAGAAATTTATGTTGGGTTTGAATCACCCTCCATTATTTGTTACCTTGAACGATTAACTGGAGATATGTCCATTGCTTGATTTGCATATTGTCGGTTTGATGAGACAATGTTTTCAAAATTAGAGGAGAAAATAGTGAAATCAAAAGAAAAATTTTGTGAAAAGATCCATCACTGCCTGATTTTGATCCATGTGATTCTATTTATAAACAAGAAGTACAAAAGATTATTCACCTACAGAAAATTATAAATTAAATACCAAACGCATTTACAGATTTGAAAAGGATTACTAAATCACATATTCCTGTAGGAAATGTCTCAATTCAAATTAATGTCCCTGTAGGACCATATACTAGTGTCATAGCTAATGAGTCTAAAGCACGCCTAAAATGTGATAGACCATTGAGCTCTAAAGATCGAAACCCTAGAAAAAGAAAGATAAATGGTCAAGATGACACTATGAAAGAACCACATATGGAGGTTCAAGACTTGAATAATTTTGATATCCATGAAGGAATCAATAAGCCTAAGACTCAAGAAAATGAGAAATTATCCATAAATTCAAGTGATGTTGGAATTAATCAATCAGAAATAATGCTGGATTATGTCGTTGCATATAATGTTGCAACAAAAATCATACAAGACAGTGAGGATCTTGAACCTCAAACTGTCACAGAATGTCGACAAAGAAATGATTGACCATAATAGTAAGAAACAATTCAATTAGAGTTGAATTCACTTGTCAAACGTGAAGTTTTGGATCTATAGCTCAAACACCTAATGGTATTAAACTTGTTGGCTATAAATGGGTCTTTGCGAAAAAAATTGAGAAAAATAAAATACAAAGGTATAAGACACGTCTTGTTGCACAAGGATTTTCACAAAGATCTGGTATTGATTATAAAGAGACATACTCACCAGTTATGCACGCAATAACATTGTGTTATCTTATTAGTTTCACAGTCCATGAGAGGCTTGAAATGCATTTGATGGATGTGGTTATGTCCTATATATGGATCACTTGATAATGAGATATACATGAAAATTCCCGAAGAATTTAAGATGCCTGAAGCATATCGTTCAGAGTCTCGAAAAATGTACTCAATTAGATTGTAAAGATCATTGTATGGTTTGAAGCAATTTGGACGCATGTGGTAATTAACCGTCTTAGTGAGTATTTATCTAATGAAGGTTATATAAATGATGAAATTTGCCTATGTATTTTTATTAAAAAAATAATATCGGAGTTTATCATACTTGCTATGTATGTTGATGACATAAACCTTATTGGAACTCCAAAATGGAGCTTCAAAGGGCAATTAATTATTTAAAGAAGGAATTTGAGATGAAAGATTTTGGAAAGACAAAATTATGTCTTGGTTTGCAAATTGAACATTTGACAAACGGTATCTTTGTTCATCAATCTGCCTATACAGAAAAGGTGTTGAAAAGATTTTATATGAATAGAGCACATCCATTAAGTACTCTGATGGTTGTTCAATTACTTGATGTGAATAAGGATCCATTTCGATCTCAAGAAAAGAACGAGAAAATTCTTGGTCATGAAGTACCATATCTTAGTGAAATTGGTGCACTAATGTATCTTGCTAACACTAAAAGACATAATATTGGCTTTTCGGTTAATTTGTTAGCACTAGTTCTACTTCTATTAGGAGGCATTGGAATGTGATCAAACACATAATGCGGTATTTAAAAGGGACTACTGATATGAGCTTATTTTATTCAAACCATTGCATTCCCGATCTTGTTGGTTATGCTGATGCAAAGTATTTATCTGACCCACACAAAGTTCGATCTCAAACTGGCTATGTGTTCATATGTGGAGGTACTGTCATATCTTGGAGATCTACAAAGCAGTCTCTTATGGTCACTTCATCAAATCATGTAGATAATAATTATTCATGAAGCAAGCCAGGAATGTGTGTGGTTGAGGTCCATGATATATCTCATTAAAGAAAAATGTGATTTGAATGTGACAAAGTACCCACAATTTTATACGAATATAATGCAGCATACATAACACAACTAAATGGAGGATTCCTAAAAGGAGATAGAACGAAACACATTTCGCCAAAGTTTTTCTATACACATGAGCTCCGGAAGAATGGTGATATCAACGTGTAAGATTCGTTCAAGTGACAATGTGACTGATTTATTCACTAAATCTCTACCAACTGCAACTTTCAAAAAGATGATGATTAAGATCGGGACGCAAAGATTCAAAGATGTTCTCATTAGAGGGAGTTAATATGCACTGTCTCTTTTTTCCTTATGAGGTTTTGTCTCAATAGATTTTCCTTAAAAGATTTTTAATGAGGCAACCAAAATGTGTATTATAAGATATGTGTACTCTTTTTTTTTTCACTAGAATTTTTCTTATTGAATATTTTTTAGTAAGAAACATTATCTATTGAATAGACATTCAAGTGGGAGTGTTATAAATGTATTTGTATTATAAGTAATGTCTGTAAAGATATTTGTATTGTAGTAAATGTTTATCTTATTTCTTTGAAGAAAAGTTAGGTTTATTTTCTCTATAAATAAAAGATCTCTACTTTATTTTATTTCAAACTCTCAAGCAAAATAAATCTCTCTCGTCTGTAAACTTTTTAGTCTTACTCTTGCTTTATTATTTTTTCATAATAAAAACGGATCTTACAGCTCGGATCCTTCATCCATCCAGTAAAATATCAAGTAGATCCACCAGCATTCAACTTTAATTTCTATTTCTCCTTACTATATTATTTCTCTCTACGAAACTTCCGATCTACGCACCCCTTCTCTTCCCCGATTTCTTTAACGCACACTAAAAACACACACACACAGACAACTTCCCTTAACACACGCACTCTCCCTTCACCGATCTTCATACAAAATGCACTCTTCCTTTCAGATCTGAGTTGAATTTGATCTCGAAATCCACAGTTAGGGTTTCAGATAACATAGCAATATTAGTTTTTTTCTTTCTTCTTTTTAGGATTTAGTTTTGTTGTGTGTGATTGTGCGGTGGAGATAGAGGGATTTTTGTTTTTGAATGATGTTGACGAAGTTCGAAACGAAGAGTAATCGAGTCAAAGGGCTCAGTTTTCACAGCAAAAGGCCATGGATCTTAGCTAGTCTTCATAGCGGTGTGATCCAGCTATGGGATTACCGTATGGGAACTCTCATTGATCGATTTGATGAGCATGATGGCCCCGTTCGTGGCGTTCACTTTCACAAGTCTCAGCCTCTCTTTGTATCCGGAGGTTTGATTTTCCTTTTCCCCCCTTTTTTTTAAATGTGCTATTTTATTGGTGCTATTGATTTCATGATTGAGTGATGGAGTGTGGATCTACGGATATCTGTTGACGAATACAGGTGTGATCTATGAAATCAAAATGCTACTTTTGCCGAATTAGTGAAATTCCCCACCAGAATTTGTTTATGCATTAGTTTGGTAGCTTTTTTTTTTTCTTTTCTAATTTATTTGGTCTATATGATCAATGACATCATGTATATCATTGATCATTCACATTATGATTTCCTATGCATCTGAAATATTGTAGCATGATATGTGGTTTTATTGCTGTTCTTGTATATTCTAGATCAGGTGGAATGGCTCATGAATCATAGAAAATGTATTTTGATCTCACTTTTAGTGTTGTTCATCCTTGAACCTCTTTAGAAGAGGCATCATTAATACTTTTTTGACTGAAGGTTCAAGTGGCATTTTTGTTTACACACAAGATATTTTGTGTTTAATCAAAACAAATTATATGGAGTAATTTCATTCATGTTTTTTTCCCCTGTTTTTAGAAGGACCAAATAATTCATGACATTGTCAAAATTTAAAAGAACCGTGAGCTCCTCTGTACATTCAAGGTTCAATTCATAATATACATATTTATATTGATGATTGGTGAACTTTATGGATGTAATGTATAGTGCTGCAAGTGCTGCTGCATTAACAAATTTATCTATCATCACTAAAATCATATGTTTAACCGAATTGCAAGTCATTGTTCTCATCTTTGATTTAATTGTAACATTTCTAAGCTAATGTGTCTATACACACTTGCATAAATTCTGTATCGGACTGTTCTTAGTATGTTTAAACACTTGTTCGCTGCAGGTGATGACTACAAGATAAAGGTCTGGAATTATAAGCTGCATCGGTGCTTATTTACTCTGCTTGGACATCTTGATTATATTCGCACTGTCCAATTCCATCATGAATATCCCTGGATTGTCAGTGCAAGTGATGATCAGACAATCAGGATATGGAACTGGCAGTCTCGCACTTGTATTTCTGTCTTGACTGGGCACAACCATTATGTGATGTGTGCGTTATTTCATCCCAAAGAGGACTTGGTTGTCTCTGCATCTTTGGATCAGACTGTTCGGGTCTGGGATATTGGTGCCCTAAGGAAGAAAACTGTTTCTCCTGCTGATGACATCTTGCGCTTGAGCCAGATGAATACAGACTTCTTTGGAGGAGTAGATGCTGTTGTGAAATATGTCTTGGAGGGTCATGATCGAGGGGTTAACTGGGCATCCTTTCATCCCACACTACCCCTAATTGTGTCTGGTGCAGATGATCGCCAGGTGAAAATCTGGCGGATGAATGGTATGCTCTGAAATCTTAAAAGTTTTTTTCGCTCGCCAGCCATAAATGTTTTTCTCACATATCTTTTGAACCATTAGCACTAAATTTTCACAATTGCTATTTGACTTATTTACTATATTATGTATTGTTTTGGCTATGATAAGAGCTTTTTGGTTGTCCACTTGGCCAGAGAAATAGGATCTTCGAATTTGTATAACCTCTTGTCAGCTAGGAACTCCTTATTCAGCTGAAACTTTCTGTACCTTGCTACGTCTGAGCTAGTGAGTGGTAGCAGTTTGCATTTATCTCTAAAGCTTGGTGAAGCTATAATCAGGCTCATACTGAACTGTAGTTTCTTGGTACCTGTAACAAGATGCATGTTTTTTTCTCAATTGTTTTATGCGCAGGAGAGCCATATATGTAAACTCAAGCCTTTCTCTACTCTTGGATAATAATGTACAACTTGAATTAAATTGATAGAAAACAGGTGCTGCTTCAGATTGGGTTAGGCTGTCTGCTGGTAGAACCGTGAATATTTTAATGCATTTGTTGATCTGCTCAGGTTACTATTACGAGACTATACACTGCTAATTGTGTTTTGATATTTCTAGATACAAAGGCTTGGGAGGTGGACACGCTGAGAGGCCATATGAACAATGTATCTTGTGTTTTGTTCCATGCAAGGCAGGATATTATTGTTTCAAATTCAGAGGATAAGAGCATTCGAGTGTGGGATGCTACTAAAAGGACTGGTCTTCAGACTTTCCGCAGGGAGCATGACAGATTCTGGATCCTTGCAGCTCATCCTGAGATGAATCTTCTAGCAGCTGGTCACGACAGTGGGATGATAGTGTTCAAGTTGGAGAGAGAACGACCTGCTTTTTCTGTGAGTGGTGATTCTTTGTTTTATGTGAAGGATCGGTTTCTCCGTGTGTACGAGTATTCAACTCAGAAGGAGAATCAGTTGATACCAATTAGAAGGCCAGGTTCAAACAGTCTGAACCAAGGTCCACGAACGCTTTCTTACAGTCCTACTGAAAATGCTATTTTGATCTGTTCAGATGTAGATGGGGGATCCTATGAACTATACATTATACCTAAAGACAGTTATGGTAGGGGTGATACTGTTCAAGATGCGAAAAGGGGAAGTGGAGGATCTGCAGTTTTTGTTGCTCGGAACAGGTTTGCAGTGCTTGAGAAGAGCACCAATCAAGTCCTGGTCAAAAATCTGAAAAATGAAATTGTTAAGAAAAGCCCTCTTCCTACTGCTACTGATGCAATATTTTATGCCGGCACAGGAAACCTACTGTGCAGGGCAGAGGACAGAGTTGTTATCTTTGATCTGCAGCAAAGAATTGTTCTTGGAGAGCTGCAGACTCCTTTCATCAGGTATGTCGTTTGGTCATCTGACATGGAAAGTGTTGCTTTACTTAGCAAGCATTCCATAGTAATTGCTGATAAGAGGCTTGTGCACCGTTGCACTCTTCACGAGACAATTCGTGTCAAGAGTGGTGCCTGGGATGACAATGGGGTCTTCATTTATACAACACTTACCCACATCAAGTACTGCCTTCCCAATGGTGATAGTGGAATCATCAAAACCTTAGATGTCCCAGTCTACATTTCTAAGATATATGGAAACACTATCTTTTGCTTGGATCGAGATGGTAAAAATCGTCCTATTATTATTGATTCAACTGAATATATTTTCAAGCTGGCCCTGCTTAAAAAGAGATTTGACCAGGTTATGAGTATGATAAGAAACTCCGAGCTTTGTGGTCAAGCCATGATTGCCTATTTGCAGCAGAAGGGTTTTCCCGAGGTTGCTCTTCATTTTGTCAAGGATGAGCTTACTCGTTTCAACTTAGCACTTGAAAGTGGGAACATTGAGATAGCTCTTGAATCTGCTAAGAAGCTTGATGAGAAGGATCATTGGTATAGGCTTGGGGTGGAGGCCCTTCGGCAGGGTAATGCAGGTATTGTTGAATACGCCTACCAGAAGACAAAGAACTTTGAGAGGCTCTCTTTCCTTTATCTAATAACAGGAAACCTGGATAAGTTGTCAAAAATGATGAAAATTGCTGAGGTAAAAAATGAAGTTATGGGTCAATTCCATGACGCTTTGTACCTTGGTGATGTTCGTGAGCGTGTTAAGATTTTGGAGAGTGCTGGTCATCTTCCCCTTGCATACATCACAGCTAATGTCCACGGGCTCAAGGATACTGCTGAGCGTCTTGCAGAAGAACTGGGTGGTAATGTTCCATCATTGCCAAAGGAGAAGAAAGCATCTCTTTTGCAGCCCCCAACTCCCATTTTGGGCGGGGGAGACTGGCCTCTACTGATGGTCACAAAAGGGATATTCGAAGGTGGTCTGGATACTACAGCCAGGGGTGGACATGAGGAGTATGAAGAGGCTGCAGATGCTGATTGGGGTGAGTCACTGGATATTGGTGAGGTGGAAAATCTGCAGAATGGGGATATAAGTATGGTGCTGGAGGATGAAGAAGGAAAAGAAGAAAATGACGAGGAAGGAGGATGGGATCTTGAAGATTTGGATCTGCCACCTGATACCGACACACCAAAGACTTCTTCCAATGCCCGCTCTTCTGTTTTTGTTACCCCAACGCCTGGCATGCCTGTCAGCCAGATTTGGGTCCAAAGATCATCTCTTGCTGCAGAACATGCAGCTGCTGGCAATTTTGATACTGCTATGCGGTTGCTTAGCCGACAACTAGGGATTAAGAACTTTTCTCCGTTAAAGCAATTGTTCGCTGATCTTCATATGGGTAGCCACACACATCTGCGTGCCTTCTCCTCCGCACCAGTTATCTCTTTTGCAATTGAGAGAGGTTGGAGTGAGTCAGCTAGTCCAAATGTGCGGGGTCCACCTGCCCTTATCTTCAATTTCGGTCAGCTGGAAGAAAAACTTAAAGCTGCTTATAGGGCCACAACTGCTGGGAAATTCTCTGATGCCCTTAGATTATTCCTGAGCATTCTTCACACCATTCCCCTGATTGTGGTCGAGTCAAGACGAGAGGTGGATGAGGTCAAGGAATTGATTATCATAGTGAAGGAGTACGTTTTAGGTCTGCAGATGGAGGTAAAGAGGAAGGAATCAAAAGATGACCCTGTTCGTCAGCAGGAATTGGCTGCCTACTTCACACACTGCAATCTGCAGCTTCCGCACTTGAGACTCGCATTACAGAATGCTATGTCTATCTGCTATAAGGCAAAAAATCTTAGCTCAGCAGCCAACTTTGCCAGGAGACTGTTGGAGACAAATCCAACCAATGAAAGCCAAGCCAAAACTGCCCGCCAGGTTCTTCAAGCAGCTGAGAAAAATATGAGAGATGCTACACAATTGAATTATGACTTCAGAAATCCTTTTGTGGTCTGTGGCGCAACATATGTCCCCATATACAGAGGCCAGAAAGATGTCACTTGTCCTTACTGTGCTACTCATTTTGTTCCATCCCAGCAAGGACAGCTTTGTACTGTTTGTGATCTTGCAGTTGTAGGAGCAGATGCCTCTGGCTTACTTTGCTCCCCTTCACAGGTCAGATAATTTCAGTTTTTTCACTTGAGTTCTGTTGGCCGTCATTGAGAAGCATCCGGTTCTACATTAGAAGTAGGGGATGAGTATTCACAGACCTGCAGTTCATCGGATTGTACCTCTGGTTTATATTTGTTTTGATTTTGGCAATAGTTTTATGAACCTTATTACCCTTCTTTCTCAGTTTTATGATTACAATTTTGATTGTAATAAAGCATCATGTAAGATTTTGACTTGGACCAATTCTTTGAAGCGTGTTTCACCTAGTCCCTTGCAAGTCTAAGTAGTAAAACGCTGAGGACTTGAAACCTGTTTTTTTTTTAACGCTCTGAAAAGCTCGAATGTTGGTCCAGAATTCGGGTACCTAGAAGTCCTAATCACACATTTCTTCTCTGTAGATTTAACCAGGAACTCATTTCATTTGGTGAATGATTGCTATTTTTGACAAGTTAGTCATCGCTCACATAAAAACAGTTGTAATTAAACGTGTAGTTTTCACTTTTCTGTTTATAGAATCTTATGCTTTTTCATGGAAAATGACTTCCGTTGTACCAGATAACTAACCAATTATCAAGCTATTTAAGGACGTCTTTTTAGTCTATGGAATTGAATTTTGTTAGAGGTATTAACTTTATAAGGCCTTCACAATTAGTAGCTTGTTTAGCCAAACTTTCAAAAAATTGCTAATTTTAAAAAGTATTTTTCGAGTGTAGCAGTTTATGCTTTAGCTATGCTAAACTTGCCAAATAATCTATCAACCCTATCAAGTTCATACTATTTTTTATTTATCAGCAAGAATAAAGAGCTGGGGCAACAAGGTTAAGTCCATCTTTACCCTGAATATGGACTGTCCTTTCTGTGGGTTATTGGCCCATCAGTCACCAACTGTCCTCTCATATAATAACAACAGTGTATAAAGAAAAGTTGGTAACGTGAAGAAGGGCAAGCAACTTAAAATTAATTTTTATTGTAAAAGTTTCTTTATATTTTCAGTTTATATCAACTAGAAACGGTTTTTAAATTTTTTTTCTAGAATCAAGTATATATTTGTAATTTGGGGAGATAATTATTATACAGTCAATATATATGTAATGCTACTTACTATTAAGGTCACTCTTATGAAATTTGATACATCCCTGTCACTTGTAAGTTCTTCAATTTTCCTATTTTGCTTTCTTATTACTGTTACATTGACCAAATAATTGATCATTCTATAGTTGAAATTTCACCAGCACTAGGACATATGTCGATGAAGTACATACAATTTACTTAGAAATCGCTTATGTCAGTGAGGACTCACACTCACTCACTCACCTATTTCTTATCTATTTAATACATTCTTTTTATCTACTTAATTAATTTAAACTATGTATTAAGTTGGTCATGCATTGATTGAAGCGTCACTTTATCTGTTTTCTTCAATTTCAAATTTTAACTTGATAGTATGACATGTTTATTTCACTTATTTAGGTTTAATGTTTGTCAAGAGTCGATCAGGCTACATGCTTACAGAAAATGTAGAGAACTTCTAGCTGTAAAATTTGGACTGTAATGGATCAAACGAATAGATACATACGGTGAGGACTGATGATTTGCTTGAAATTGAGGCGTAACTATTGTTATTATTATCATCATCATCATCGTGCTTCTTACCGGTATATGCATAAAGATAACTTTGTCCATTCTCATGAAATGAGAGGTTGCATCTATCTTTAATTTGACAGATCTAAAGATGCTCAAAAATCAAAACTGAATGTACAGACAGAAAAAATATGCAAACACATTCATATAAAGCACAAGAACATGTTTGGCTGTTTCTGGATAGTAACATGAATTTTTTGCTTTCCAAAAGATGATTTCACTTTCCCTATATATGTGAATGGTACTTACTTTTCCCCCTTTGCAATTAATAACTCTATTCATTATAAACAAACAAACAAAAAAATAATAATTAAAAAAAAAATGAAACTAGCTAGCTAATTATAATTACCTAGGTTAGCTTCCATATTGATATACCACCTTTGCTTAGGGTTGTCAAAAGTTGGTGGCCTACCATGTGACTAAGGGCAAAGTACTGTGACATTGCTTTTACACTGTGGTTAAAGATTAATGTTAACTATGGAGTAATTTTTAGTATTATAGATTACATTTGGATTAAAAGTGTATGATCACTTTACTATTCACCAAATTTAATTATATATAGTTGCTTTTTTTAGTGGATTAGAGTGCAATAATGCAAACACAAAGTGGATAGAATTACTTCCTAATTATGCAATTTGTATGGTCCATAAGAAGTGATAATTACTTTATGAAAACTCGCTCTTGTTATGATTCCAGTAAATTCCCTTAATCAGGCCACTGTCTTAGTTTTCGAGTTCTTTTAATAAGACTCGTTCTAATACTCAAATTTAAAATTTTACTACGAAGTAGGCTTATGGATCATTTCGAAACTAAAAAAACAGTCAACAAGTCAGAATTAATTAATTTAATGACTATCAATTTCGTTACCAATAAAATTGCGATTGGAGTTCCTCCATCCCTGTTATCGTCACAAAAAAAAGAGACCATTTTCATCTATTTTCATTTACACTGGTAGATTAGTAAAGGGCAAAAAAGAAAAGAAATTGGTGAGAATTTAACTCACACCTATTTCATGGAAACTTCCACCTAATAGAAATAGAGATTTTTTCCATAGCAAATCAATGAGAAATTTGTATTATAAGACATGATTTTGACACTCATTTCCCACCGAACTTGTTCACTAAGAAAATGCATAATGAGATACAGTTTCCCACTGAAATAGTGGTTGGAATTTTTTCACATAAAAACACTATTATTATCTTTCTTTTCCCACCGATTATCGGTGGGAATAGTCACATTATATTTTTCAGTGGGAAATCAGTGAAAAAATAATAATTTTTTAATAGTATTAAGAGAGAGATTCAAGTCCTCGTAATCTTACCTGATGGTAGTTAATCATAGAAATGAGATGATTGGAATTGCAAGCAGATAGATTTTCGCGCGGAAGATAGAACGTCAAAAATTATTCTTGCAGTGTTTCTAAACTTCGTCCAGTATTGATTTGACATATTCCTTTAAGAAGCAATAAATGAAATAACAATTTAACTGTATCACCCTTTTAATAAAATAAATTCAATGCTTCAAAAATAATTATAATTAATAATAAAAATAATTAGAAACTATATAAAAATTATTTTTTAATTTNGAATAAATAAAAATAAATATCTATTTTTAATATGATAAATAATTAAAAATAGACGGAGGCAGTATAAATTTTCTTCATCATTATGACAAATAGGGAATTTCACACAAGTTATTTTTCTGAATTAAAGACAAACCGGACAGAAATTATCTTTTTTGATAACCAAAGTCACATCGTATAAATAGTGTAATTTACTGTATTTCTTTTTAAATAATGGTAGTGTTTGGGGCAACTTAAACGTAGTTTAACTATTTTTACGGTATATTTTTCACCTAATCGGACAGAAATTATATTCGGAAAAGGGTTAAATATACCCATGTACTATCATAAATAGTTTAAATATAGCCTTCGTTATACTTTGAGTCCAAAATATACCTTTCCTGTTATATTTTTTGTTCAAATATACCCCTTCCATCATATTTTGACACAAATTTATCCTTAATTTTAACGGAGGAACACATGTCAAACCCAATCAAATGACCCGCTCCCTATTTTAAATACCAATTTTTAGAAATTCACTCGTTTAATCCGACCCGACTTCTTTATTATTATTAATTTTTTGTCATCTTTGTTTTACTATTTAAAATACCCAAAATTTCAAAACTTATTTTTCACGATGAATTTTATTTTTTTTAAAAATAACAAAAGGAATTAGATGAATTGAGAAGCATTATTATAATTAGTAGTGCTTGCATTATTATATTTCTTTTGGAATTAAGATTAGAAAATTGAGGTCTATGTCAGCTTTTGAAAGAAATATTAGCAAAGGATAATATTGAAATCCTAAAATATTAAAGATCTTCCTTGTTTTGAATGAGTTCATTTGTTTTAAAATTGATTTAAAAAAGTAAATTTATAAAAAACTGAAGGAAAGGGAAAGATACAGATCCATCGCGTAAACGTATTAGAGAAATCTGTTTTTGGATATCCGGAAAAAGAAAAAAAAAAAGAGGTCGAATTGGACTGAACAGGTGAATTTAAAAAAAATAATAAGTATTTAAAAATAGAAATCGGATCATTTGATTATCATTTTGACATGTGTCCTTCATTAAAATTAAGAATAAATTTATGTTAAAATATAATAAAAAAAATATATTTAAATCAAAAATATAATTAAAAAAAAGTACATTTGAATCTAAAATATAGCGAGAACTGATATAGTTAAACTATCTCTGATAGCACCGGGCATACAAGAATCAATCAATCTAAAGTCTCTAAACCCCTTCCACTAATTCAAAATCCTTTTTAATTGTCTTTTTAGTAATATAAAAAAAAAAAGGTTATGGTTTTTATTTTTACTTTAAATATCATCATTATGTTAAGCATACGGATAGGCCAGTGGGACCCGTATACTAAGATGACGTGGACCCACCATGTGATGACTAGGACGGGCCCCGCCCTCCTCCTCCTCTACGATGTTTAACTAATGAAACTGAAGTTTTTGAGGATTCCGTACGATGGCGACTTGTCAAGGAACTTTCCTTATACTTAGGAGCGGTAAATGGACGGGATCGGATTAAATACAAGGGTGCTAAAAATGTATTAATATAGGTGGGTTGAAAATGAATTAAACATAAATAAATAATATATGTAATTCGTCTATATTTAATATGGATAGAAAATGAGTTAATTGATAGATAATATATATGTGTATATTTATATTATTTATTAGAAATAGTCAAGTGAGATACAAATTAAAAGTCAAAATAATATTAGACTCCTAAAAAGTAAAAATTCATAAAAATAAGAGTGAAGAGTAAAAAAACACACTTGAAAGACGATCATTTTTTGAGTTTCATATCTGACTATCAGGTGGGAGAATCTTTTACCTAAACTATCACCAAATATTTTATCGAAACACACACATATAACAATACATTGTCCTCTTTTAATACCTGAAATGTCACCATCACTCAGGTAAAACAAGAGAATAATTGATAGTTAAAATGTGTTTTTAATAAATAATTAATAATAATTTAGGTAGAAAAAATGAACACTTGATATAATTTAGATATAAACTCAAAAAATCTTGTTAAATGTGTTTTTCACATTTTACTTTAGAAAATAACAAGCACAGAAATGAATATTGATGTATTTTTAAAAAGTGTATTCATAATAACTATGAAAGATGATTTTACCTTAAAAAAAACTTAGAGATCCATAAAAGTAGTACCCATTTGCTCTTCTGTCCAAAATTTAAGATATATACAAGTACAAGTACTTCTCTTTCTCAGTTGTAATATAATTATGTGTAACATGCACTAAATTTCTCATATCTAAACTAGTACTCTAGTAAATAATAGGAGTACCTACTTGTACTTACTTTGAATGTGATAAAACTGTATATTTCAGAGCCAGGATCTAGGTTAGTTATTTTTTTTATTTTAATTCTTCATATGTTATTTTCATCAAAATAAACTTGTATTTCATCATTATTCATTATCAAAAAGAATTCTTATATGTGGGAAACGTGTTGAGAAGACATGCATAATATTGTTAAAAGAATTGAAAATGTGCTCCAATATTATGTTAAACTGTGTAATTATTTCAAATTTTTATCTAAGAATTCAATTTTTTAAAATAAGATGATCACCTACTTCAACATAGTAATATACTTCATGTTAGGATTTTTTATTTTACTATTTTATCGTGAGGGAAAGGATGGAGATTAATGAATATTAATCAATATCGAAAAATTAATTTAATTAAGTTATATGGACTAACAGCACTATTAATGTAATTTAAGTGTATATAGTAAGTATTTTATTTTAATTTTTAATTTACCATATTAAACTTGTTATGGAGAATTAGTACATGTTATTATTAGTTAAATTATGGTGTAGTACATTTCCACTACCTTTTGAAATATAGATGGATCATTAATGGGTGGTATATGTGTACTCCTCTATATACATATATATTGCTTACTAAGTATACACATTTCAATTTTGGTGGACAATTATTTTGATCAATTGTTGAATGATATTTAATTTCAGCTCTCACGAAATGATTACATTAGCAATAAATGTACTCTAAATGATTAAAGGTATGTTCAGAAATATATTTTTAATTTTTTCGCGTTTGATTCATCAAATTTTTTTAGAGAATATTAAAAAAATAAATTTTTGACTTTTTCGGTGAAAATAACGAAAATAAGTTTCACAAGTAACATTCTACTTTGGTGGTGCCTTTCCTCTCGAACATGCCTCATTTTCTCTCCACTCTGTAACCCCCAATTCCTATCTTTCATTGTTTTTGTCTAGATTATACATATATTTTTTTGAATAATATTCTTTACTTACATACCAAATATAAGAAAATAAATAGAAAATCCACTTATTTTCCTGAAAAACATCTTCCAAGAAAACATTTTTGTTCTTGTCAAACACACTCTCTTAATGTTACTTCGAAAAGACTAATGCATATTTGACCAAGTTTTTAAAATCAATTTATTTTTAGAAGTTTTTTTTAAAAAAATGTTTATCAAAAAAATACTTTTGGTGCGAAATATTTTATGTTTGACCAATAAATTTAAAAAATATCTTTTGAGCAACAACTAGTATTGGCCAAACTTTTTAAAAATGTTTCTAAATGTATTTTTTTTCTCAAAAGTGTTTTTGGATAGAAGCTATTTTTTTTAGCTTCTGAAAAAAAAATTCTGCTACTCCCTAGAAACACTTATTTTTTTTTCAAAAATTTGGCGAAACACCTCATTTTTTTTTAAATAAGCACTTTTTTTTAAAAAATAAATATTTTTGACCTTTCAAAAACTTGATCAAACAGATTATAAATATGTTAAACGAAATTAAATTAAAAAAAATGAC
>JACEIK010000560.1:218969-239752 GCA_018107945.1 Datura stramonium | reverse complement strand
ACTACCTTCTTTGTAGTTATTGTTAATTAATTATGTTAGAATATGTTAAAGCGATCTTTTTCTTTTTATAAGAGAGGAAGATAAAAATATCTTCATTTTAATATGTAATATTAGTCAACTAATTACAACTTAATTATGAAGAAACATTTGAGACAATGATAAATTTAGGACAAATTAAAGTAAGACGGAATTACATATAAGTTTAGGAAGCATAGGAAGTATAAAATTGATGTAATAATTTTGTGATGACAAATTCCTGAGTTTGACATGTGCATGTCCTTTAACTTTTGTTAAAGAATTTATGTCAGATGTAGATATGCATTAACAGTTCTATTAGATAATTTCTAGTTTTTATTTAGTCGAAAGATTAACAAATTTATTCAACCAATGAAAATATTTATAATTGTTAGTTCTTTGGATCTAGTTTCTAAAATATTTACTGGACAACCATATATTTTATATCCTTATATATTATTATTATAACCCTTAATGTTCTCTAGCACATATATTGAGATAATTTCCAATAAATATGAAAATTATTAGATTTAATCACTTCGATATGAAAACCTATCTTTACTTTTGTGTGGCGCTAAATGACTATGAATACAGTCTACAAAAACTCTCTTTGTCAAATTAAATTTTAAACTTGAAAATATATTTTTCAAACTGAATTTCAAATCTAAAATGGTGAGTGCTTTGGTCGGTTAAAAGTTGGTATAAAAGTCCTGGTATGACAAAACTATCTGGGACCCACAAAGAAAATTACTCACCGTTTTAAATAAATGATGTGTTAATTTTTAATTTTATTTTAAAATAAAGAGTTTTATATATTTAAAAAATATTAAAAATTATATTTTTTAAAAATATTTATTAAAAACTAGAAGTAAGTAAAGCTCTCTTCCACTTTTTAAAATGAATAATTTTTTTAAGGAATGTGTCTAAAATTAAAAATATCGCGCATTTTAAAACTGAGGAAGTAAAAAATTGACACATCAGGCATGACGTGCCATGATTGTGTGGAGGGACATATAGTGGGTCAAAAAAATTAAAAAACAAATAAAACGCAGCAGAAAAAATTAACACAAAAACAAATAAAAATATTAAAAAACTATTTATTTTTAATAATATTTATTATATTTATTATTATTTTAAGTGAAATATTTATAATATTTAAAAATATTTTGTAATAATAAAATAAAATAAAATAGATAATTAAATTATTTTAAATTTAAAATAATAAATAATTATAACACTCTTAAAAGCAGGAAAGAACATTAGATATATATAGGCAGCTAAAATATCTGTGTCCAATTCGTACTCATCAGCCACTTGTGTGTTGTCCGTTCCGCAAGCAGAGGCGTGGGGCGTATGTATTTGTTGGTGTAGATTCAATTAAATCTATAATATTGAATGTGGAGTATAAATTTATGGTGGAAAAATTTATTAAAATTTATATTAAATAGTAAAAAAGTTTATAATTTTAAATTATAATTTAATATTAAAAATTTTTAAAAAATAAATTTATAAATTTAAATTTTATATCTGCATTCTATCTACTTGACATCAGCCAATCCGCAAAAAAGACAAAATAAGCTGAGAGGTGCAAGATAAGGTAACTTGTTTCTTAAAAGTCACATGTTTTATTGTTCCTCGGCCTTTCTTGGAGAAAGTCTTTCGTGCTATGGTCTTTCGTTTTATAAGTAATGATGAAAATTGATATAATATGATGTAAATTGTTTGTTTAGGTTAAATTTGAGTAGATTAAAATAGATTGAATTATATGTGCAAAATTATAATTTATCCATTTTAAAATTTTAAGTAAATTAAACATTATCAAATTTTTAATATTCTTTAGTATATATTTTTTCATGAAAAAATATGAGAATTTCGTTATAGAATTGCCGGTGTAAGGTTATCAAACTTATTATAGACTAAACAAACCCCAAGAATTCATTTTCTCTATTTGTTATTCTTTTCATTGACAATAATGTATATTCGTGTTTTATGACTTGTATGATTTTCGAGGCTATATTTATTGCACAAAATGTTAAGAGGTTATATCATTGACAGAGCTTCTACCTTGTTCAAATTTTACACCCTTTTTAGTTATGTGTGGCCAAGAGATTGATTGAGATAATATTATCTCAAATGTGTTTAAGAAGACGATTTTTTATTTTCTTGGATCATTATAGGATGAAAAATTGCGTCATTCTTTGCATACAGTCAAAATTGCGGGTGTCAATATTTAGGAGCCTGGCCCAATACTGGTTCAAGATCTAGTGGGCCGATACTGAAACAACCTGAGCCCAGTTCTGGGAAAGCAAAAGCATCTTTTGGGCCTTTGGGGATCACATCATAAGATTGAAAATTACGTAGGCAAATAATATTACTAAATTAATTACATATATTATAATTAATTTGAATTTTTAAATTTTTTAATATTTGAAATTTTATAACTTAATATTCTTTTTTCTGTTTTTATATTTTTAATTTAAAAACATATCCTAATTAAACTTGATTACTTGTTCACACGATAAGTATGAATAATTGTATAACAAATCCTAATTAAACTTGGTTACTTAATAAACCTTATGCGTTTTTTTTCTTCTTTTTCATACTCTTTTAATTCAGTTTTAATTACTAAATTATAAAAACAAAAAAAAACCAAACTTAAATAAAAAAACTAAAAAAAATAAAAAATTTTTTTATATTTTTTCAAATAAAATTCTCATTTTCTCTATACTTTCTCTATGATTAATAGATTAATTAACAAAATAATTAAATATACACTAATAATATAAAAAAAATTAAGCTGCTTCAATTTTTTTTCTAGTCTTGAATACAAAAAAATAAGAAATTCAAAAAAATAAAAATCCAAATCCAACTTTTCTACTTTACTTTAATAAACCTTGTATTTTTTTGGGGAAAGTGGTGAAAACACACTCCAACTGCGGGGGGTCCTATGACCTCTAGGAGCAATTTGAAATGGAATATATGTGCCCTTATATGCTTTATGTGAGGAAAAGTGTAATACCTTTCTCACTTGAGATAGTGAGCGAGTTATATTCCGTTTTTTCATGCTATCTTTACTCACCTCCCCCCTCCCCTCTCTCGTCACTTTAGAGCCACCAACACCTCCCCTACCTCTACCACATCTCACAGCTATTCAATTAAATCACCACAGAAATTCGCTCATTCTTCATTATCTTCTATACCATTAAAGTCATAGCATGACATGAACTTTCAAAAATGGAGTTACCAAAAATTAATCTAGATAGTAATCAAAATCTCCAAAAATATTTCAATTAGTAAAGTAAATAACTCAATTAAAAATTAACTTCTCAAACCATGATTATTAAAAATAGATGCTACGATAAAATTGGAAGCATTTGCCGAGAAAATTTTTTCCGCTCACCATTGATGCTTCTTTCTTTACTTGCTGATTATCTAAAAATGTTTCTATTTATTTGACTTTATAAGAAATAATTTTTTTAAAAAAAAAAAGGGGATAAAGATAAAATAGAAGAAAAAAGAGAGAAAAAGAAAAGAATGCATTGAAAAGAAAAAGTAAGAGCAAAGAAGGGGAAAAGAGATAAAAATAAATGGAAAAAGAATAAGAAAGAAAAGACAAAAATAAAATAATAAATAAATAAATAAAATTAAAAAATGACACGTGTTGGCGTATGTTTTCACCAATTTAATACAAATGCGGGTGTTGCTTTTAAGGGTGAATATATTTCATTTTAAAATAGTTCGGGGTTATAGGACCTTCGCAAAGTTGGAGTGTGTAATAACGATTTCGGGCGAAAGTTAGAGTGTGTTTTGAAACATTTTTATATAAGGGTTTATACATTTTTAAAGAATTCAATATTTATTAAAAAAAAAGAAAATAGTAAAAAAAATCACAATTTTATAAATTAAAAAAACAAAAAAAATTAAAATACATACATTAGAAATATAAAAAAAAAAAAAAAAAAAAAAAAAATATAAAATTTTGTTTTTTTAAAAATTTCAATTGTTGGTATTTTTAAATATACATTAATAATACAAAAAAATTAACAGCTTTTAATTTTTTTTTTTTTAATATGCGAATACAAAAAAATAAAAATTAACTGCTTTACTTTTTTTCCTCTACAACTGCGAATACAAAAAAATTTAATTAACTGCCTTAATTTTTTCCCTAAAATTATGAATATAAAAATAAATAAAAATACAAAAAAAAGAGAAACTGCTTTAGTTATTTTTTCCTAAAACTGCAAATACAAAAAAACTAAAATTAAAAGTTTTATTTTTTTAAAAAATTCCAAAATACAAAAAAAACTGATTTAGGAATCAAAGTTATGGAATCTCTTTTAAGCCTTAAGAACTTTGAAATTAATTAAAAAGAAAATTAAGAGCTTTAATTTTCTCATAATACTATGAATACAAAATATATACATACAAAAAAATAAAAAGTTAAAAAAATTAAAAAAATTAAAAAAATTAAAAAAATTAAAAAAATTAAAAAAATTAAAAAAATTAATTAACTGCTTTAATTTCTTTTCTAAAACTATAAATATAAAAGAAAAAAAATTAACTGCTTTCATTTTTTAACCTAAAACTGTAAATTCAAAAAATATAAAAAAATAGAAATTTTAATATATTTAATAAATATATGTATTATTAATAAATAAATTTTAAATTAATAGAAAACGATAATTTTAATCTAATAATTAATATCTAATAATTAATAGCAAAGTAATAAGATTCACACCACGTCAGCTGATGTCTCAACTAGCGAGTGGACTCCGCATTATCAAATTCGACCCGAATCCGACTACAATAGGTCCGGTTTCAGTTTTCACCTGAAGAGATTTCTCATTGCCCCGTCGAAACAGAGAGGAGTGGAAGCGATCGCATATCGCTGAAGAAGATAGAGGAAGAAGAACGGCAGCAATAGTAACGATAGTCCAAATAGCATAAATGCGTAATGTTCAAATCGTAGTTGATTCTTAATCAGTAGGTAAAGTCGTTGTTTCTGTTGATCCGCTCCTCTCCGACGACTCTTCCTGTCTTCAAGTAATTTCCTTTGATTGTTTCTCTGAGCGTATTGCTTTTGTGTGCACTAGAATCTACCCTAAACATTGTCCTAATTCCTATATCTTATGAATTTGTGCGCATTAGAAGAAAATTGAAATTACTGTGTATTATTAATTCGTGAATAAGCTTAACCAACAATATCTTGTGTTGATTTCTCATGGAACATTATCCTAATTCCTACATCTTCATCACTATTTTATCTTGTTACTTCTTATGGTTCCAAAAGAAGTTCATTGTTTTGTGGCTTATCGTACTACATTCATTGCTTTCAAGGATATTTAGGCGTCGTTATCAGAGTTAACGCTGTTAGTGTTTGTTATCAATGACATTTTTGTGCTATAGAGTTTATGATGGAGATGGCTGAAACAAGATTAGGAGTATGCCTAAGAGCTACTGTCTGAGAACGTACAAAGACTTCGTCAGTGTGAGTATTCTTTGAGACAGAAGTAAGGATCTCGGATTATACCAATATGTTAAAAGATAAGCAAAGGCTTGATGACGTTTCTGGTTGCTCTTAGCTCGCCCAGTTCTAGTAAGAAAGAAGAGATTTTGGACAAGTTCTAGTTATTCCTTTTTCATGTTTTGATAAGTTTATGTACGCAAACCAATGAATAGAATGAGTAATCTCTGTCGTTTTGGTTTCAAAAAGGTATCTTTCTGCTAATAATTAGGCTCCTCCATTCTGGACTATTATATGCCATTGGAATTTCAGTCATCAATTTTCTAGCAGCTGATTTTGGTATAGTTGAGTATTGAATTCTACGATGGAGCATCCTTGCAAGGATGCAAGAGGGACAAATCGCACAATGATCAGCCACAGAAAATTAAGTGGTTTCCTCAAAGTCAAGTGCTTTGCACGGCAAATGTTCACTTTGTAGAACTCTCCCTAACACTTTTTTCTAGTTTTGCTTGTTGTTGGTCACTCAACTATTATATCATTTTTAGAAGTAAAATTTTTTCCACCTACAAGAAGAGTTCTAGTTGGTCTTATGTAATTAATTTGTGAACAAGCTTAGTTGTGATTCTTGTTTGTGTTCCTAAACTTTAGTCATTGTATGTGATTTGATGTATTTTGTAAATGATTCACTAGTCCCTTTCTCGTTTGCTTTTTTATAAGTACTATGTTTTGTTTGTTTTGTGTGTAACCTTCTCCGTCATAACCAGGTAGGAATTTTATAGAGAATGATGGCAGAAGAGTCAACAGCATGTGTCTGGCATGGCTAACGACCCACCAGCAAGTCTCATAAACGACTTCCGCGAGCAAATTTCCGGTAAGAGTCCTTGATAACAATCCTCTTTTGGGGTGGTCTTCAATCATAAGAGAGAAACAAAGTGAAAAAAGAAGAAGAAGAGATGCTGGGAGTTTCATATGGAGAACTATTTCTGTTGCTTGGTGCTACTGCTGCTCTTATTGGACCTAAAGATCTGCCAATCATAGCAAGAACAGCAGGCAGATTTACTGGGCGTGCCATTGGTTATGTTCAGTTGGCCCGTGGACAGTTCGAAAGTGTCATGCAGCAGTCCCAAGCTCGACAGGTGCATAAGGAACTGCAAGATACCATGGCTCAACTAGAAGCCATACGTCATGAAATTCGAACAATCTCTTTCATGAATCCTGGTCCACTCACATCAAGGCTAGTAGACAACATCAACACTACAGCTGGGGCTAGCATGACTGCAAATGGACCTCAAAAATCTGATGAAGAGAGCACAATCGTCGAAAATGGACCTAAAATATCTGATGAAGAAATCACAATAGTTGAAAATAAACCTAAAAAATCTGATAAAGAGAGAAATACAGTAACTATCACACCAAAGGAACATAATTCAAGGAACTCAGCTTTGTCTGATATGCACAGTCAAGCAGCTGCTTATGCGAGATTGGCAGAAATGGCTCCTTTGAAACATGTGTCTGCAGATACAGAAGGTCTGAGTGAACTGACTGATGAATCTGGCAGTATTCTTGTACTTCCTGTCTCTGCTGAAAGTGCAGGATTGTTGCCAAAACGTAAAGATGGAGCTAAAGGGTCTGACATTGTCTTAGAAGCAATACTGGAGGCAGATGTGGCAAAGAATGCCAAAGAATTTTTCTCACAGCCGCAAAACCAATTAAAAAGTGAATGAAGAGGTTTATTTTCCATCTTTAAGACCAATTCTGTAATCTTTATTTATTTAAAGACACAACACATTAGAGGTTTACTTAGATTATGGTTATACTGAAGCCGATATGTTAGGCTTCCTCGTGTTTAGGCAATGTGAATTATATTGCATCTTAAAAGCATAGATTTGCATAGAATAGCTTAGTATGGTAGGTTTGTACTTTTGTTTGGTGATCCTCTATATGTTTCCCTTCAAAGGTTCTTGGCATGTTTAACTGTATGATTTTGAATTATCATAGCTTTACTAACTAGTACGAAATTCTATCTTTTCAGTTCTGGAATCAACTCGCATTTTTGTTTAGCTGGCATTGCCTGAAAGCTTAAGTACTTATCTCTACGTGCTGTATCCTAGGCCTCTTTCTGGTCATGTAATGTGTCTGATTCAACATGATGTCATTTTCCAAGTTTGTGACGGTGTGTCATACCAGCTTGCAAGCATAGAAACCTTTCCATGATTCCCTTCAGAATATGCAAGACCATTTGGTGGGCGTGATGGCCTTAAAAATATTCTTTTCCCCTCCTCGCAACGTTGTTAATACGTTAAGTACACACTTATATTCTAGCTGTGATTGAAGAACTTGTCTGTATGTCTGGGCACGTGATGCCTATGAGCGTTCACCCGCTTGATAATAGAATTCCTTTTTATTCTTCATAGAAAAAATATAGTCCTTTTTAATTTTGTACATTGAATATGTTCTTAAAAGTTAAAAAAAGTGGAAACTTTTCTCCATGATCTTCTCTAATCTTTGGAGGCAAACTAATAGGATAATGCGTAGCCTCTGTATATCCATCATCTCCGTGCAGGACAAGAAGAAAAGAGCTCCTGTTAGAGGGCCAGGAGTTAAAGGAATTACGAGGGACCATGACGAACTGGAGGTATCATGTTTAAGCTCTTTGAAACACAACCAAATTGGGCTTTGAATCAGTTAGTGAAAGAAGACTGATCAACCTGCATTATGTCATGCAATCACGACGTCTATTCCATCTTCAGATAATTTTTTTTTTGGTTTGGTGCCATAAAGAGAGTTAAGTGTGATTTATTAGTCCTTTGTGAATTCCTCCTAAAATGATCCAGTAGCAATGTGGAACACAAGATTTAATGATACAATGTTTTCCTATCTGTTAGCAAATATTAGTCCAGAGTCCAAGTTTCAACTGGACTGAAGAAAGATACAGCTTCCAATAATGTTACTAATGCACTACTGAATTCTCTCTAACTTAAGAAATTATAATCTTTTATTCGAAAATCACAATTTCTTAAAGCATATGCAATGTGGTCCACCGTACCCTGATCTCTGCGCATAGTGGGAGATTAGTGCATTGGATTGCCATTATAATGATGGATACTCTAAAGAAACCAATGGTTTTAAGAGTGTGTTTCCACCAGTTAGCATGAGAGAAGATGTAAATAAATAAATTAGAAGTCAATATGAAGCATTGGAAGCATAAATTTTAGGTTATAACCAAAGAGAGCTAGCTCTCGTTGCATGAACAATATTAGTTTATGTATTTGGTAACATTAGTCACATGTTCTAAGGTTCTGTAGGATGAACCCTGTTATTTTGTCTTAAGGGAAGTCCGAGATGCATGGTATAGCTCTTATAAAATCAAGTCCATTTACGTAGTTTTGCTTAATGTTTGTTTATATCTATTAACTAGTCCTTCACCCTCTCCAGATATCTAGTTTGACTCTCTTCAGGGTACCAAAACCAAAAAAATAAAAATAAAGGAAAGAGGAGAAGACTTAAATGATTTGGAAGATGTTGCATGTCCTTCTTCAGCTATGCAGTTGCATTTTTCAACTATCTCATCCCAGATGGTGTAACCTGATTATTTTACTTGTTTTGAAGCAGTTTTTGAAAGAGATGGTGAATGAGCTTAGCATGTGCAACAAAGAGGAGCAAATCAAGAGAACATTTTAACTGAAGCCAGAGTATAAGAAATCTGCGGAGGATACAGGTGACGAATCAATTGTGTCTCCGTTTTAATGTATCTTAGATGTGCAAGGTAGAGTAATAGGTTTTGTCAGAATTCTCATTCATGAATGTTCATTGATAGGTGCATTGATATAATGTTGTTGTCAATCATGAGACTGCGTAGAGTTATGTGGATGAGAACGTACTGGAATGTGCTAACTTAACCTATTTTCTTTATTTTACTTTGCCTTCTACTTTTTTGCTTTCTAGCTGTATCTCCCAATAGATTTCCCCATATTTGATGTAAGCTGTTCATGCCATCAAAAGTTCTCCATCTCTGTCTAGCTGTTCAGTTTGCTTTTTCTTCCTTTCTTCTTCTGCATCCTTTACAGAATTACTGAAACTGGAATTAGGATCTGTTTTATAAAGATCACACCAGCGACATCCTAATGAATTTTTCCAGGAGCGTGGAGGAAATAACTACTGCTGTGTCTTGCATTTTGTCTTCTACTTTGATTAAGCTTGCATCCTATAAGATCTACCTAGTTGAGCGGAAAATCCAACTTCATAGCAGTCATTATAGAATGACTCGTGAAAAAGTCAAGTAAATGACAGATAAATGACCTAGTGGACTACCAGTGGCATTGTTTTTCTTTGCTATATTGAAGCTTGCTCCACAATATCAGCCATGTAATTTATTGAACATGCTGTCTGTGCTTGTACTGGTATTACTTTAACTTTTCAGCATTTGCACTGTTTACATTTATTTGAAAAGAAAGAAATGGGGCCCAGGCTTTGTGGTTTTCTCCTTAGGTATATTATAGTCCGATAGAATTTAGGTGGTTTATAGCAATCATAATCATATTGTGTTGATATCAATCTCGGGTAGTTCTGAATATTTGATAGGGTCAATTTCCCATGATGGTTGTGTGACAATATATCAATTCCTACGCATGTGACCTATATCCTTGCCTTGTAGCCATTTTGAGTGGTTGTATATATAGCTAATTGGTTGTATAATGGGATAAGAATTCAGAAATATCTTCTCTCGTGTAGTGCATGAACAGAATACTCTTATGCACTAGCTTTCTGGTCTTTTCCTGGAGAAAAAAATGGCAGGGTATTACTTCTTTTATAGATGGGATATCTTTGGCACCAAGGACCGTTATAGTTGCATAGTTGAATCGTGAAAATGCTAAGACGTTTTTTTTGGTTGTTGGCATTGATGCTCTTCTGTAGTCCATGGATTCATCATTAGGCTCTGACCATTAAAGTCCACACTTTATTTGCGCTTAAATATCCAACAGACGTTAGAACTTTTTTGCGCTTTTCACCCTTGGTAAGATAATTATCTTGTTAACTAAGATTTTCCTCTTCTTTCTAAGCCGTCTTAGACTTCTATTCAATTTTCAAATTGGACATTTTCATTTTTAATCTTTATTCATTCATGTGACTGGAACGATGTTGAGTTTAATCTTTTAGATCCAATTATTGCACATATAACATAACATCCCACTCTGTGGGATTACACTGGGTTGTTGTTGTTGTTGCCTGTACATGTGCTTGTCTAAGATGAGACAATTTATATCAGAAGGAGGGTGTATTGACTGGACTGATACAAACCTCTAGGGGATGAGGCTTTGTGATCTTCCAAAGACAGGTCTTATTTCTGTTTGATTAGTGCAATGGTATCATTATGTCGGCCATTGGTTAGGTTTGGTTTGCGATGACATCTCTATTGCTGAAAAAATAAATGAGAGATCGCGTCTCTTAATGTCTAAATTCTAATTTAGTTTATCTGTCAAATTTGAAGTAATACAAAGTTACAAACTAATTTTTTTAATTAATTTGGATATCTGTTATTTAAAACTGATACTCAAATAACATAGTATAATTACTAATTCCTTTTTCCCAAAATTTGATCTATTTTAGTTATTTGTCAGCTCAATTTGTTTGACTCTTTTATATGAAATTGCAACTTCTTTTCCCCAAAGCCCAAACTTTGGACTACAATATTTTATAGTGTGCTATAATAGTTCAAACTGTCTTCTTTAATGTGCATGATAGCATAATCAGGTCATCTAAATTCGGAGAAGGATATCTTTTAAGCTAGTAATTTCTTGTGATAACAATATTTTGTGGAAGAAACTTCTTCTGTTTTTATTTTGAATGCATATTTGAAGGAGATTAGTATCTTTTTCTTTGATGGGTAAAGGGATGCAGAACGTAATTATTAATTTGTTTAATTCAATATTTATATTTAGTTTGGAGTAGTGACAAGTATATTATACTACTACAACAACAACAAATCCAGTATAGTCCCACAAGTGGGGTTTGGGAAGGGTGGGGTGTGCGAAACCTTCTATTTTTGTGGACAGAGAGGATGCTTCTGATAGCCCTCGGCTCAACAAAATCGTTTTTTAGAACAAGTTTCAAAGAAATGCAAGAAACAAAAGCTATGATGAGATATTGAAGAAAGAAAAGTACTGACAGTAGTAATAGTAGAGATAGCCAAAGTAAAAAACAACAGTAGTAATACAATTGAAGAAAGGGATAGTGCTAGCATAATAGTATTAATACTGGTAAGGGAATGGATGGGTGTTCTAGACTACATCCTAGTCTACCTATAGAAGAGAGAAAACACTCGACTACCTACTAACCGTTTATCCTAATTCTCCATGCTCTCCTATCTAAGGTCTCTTTGGTAAGCTGAAGGTGTGTCATGTCCTGCCTAATCAGCTCTCCCTAGTTTTTTCTCAGTCTACCTCTACTCCTCCTCAAACTTATCATTGCCAACTTCTTGCACCTCCTCATTGGAGTATCTGTGCTCCTTCTCTTCACATGCTCGAACCATCTCAGCCTAGCTTCTCTCGTCTTGTCCATGGAGGCTACCCCCACCTTGCCCTACATATCTTTGTTTCTAGTCTTGTCTCTCCTAATATGCTTACATATCTATCTAAGGATCCTCATCTCTGCTACCTTCATCTTCTGAATGTGGAGTTCTTGATTGGCCAATACTTCACCCTGTATAGCATAGTTGATCTGACAACCACTCTACAGAATTTACCTTTAAGTCTTGGTGACACATTCTTGTCATATAGGACACCAGATATGATCCTCCACTTCATCTACCTCGCTCTAATATGATGAACGACATCCTCGCCGATCTCCCCATTCCTTAGATTATGGATCCCAAATACTTGAAGGTTCCTCTCTTGGGAATAGATTGTGTATCAATCCTCACTTCCCCCTCCACCTCTTGTGGTGCGACATGAACTTGCACTTTCTGTATTCTGTTTTAGTCCAGCTCAACCTGAATCCTTGAGATTCCGAGGTCTGTCTCTTAATCTTCGGTTTATCATTAACTCCGCCGTGTGTTTCGTCAATCAATACTATGTCTTCTGCAAATAGCATGCACCATGGTACGTCCTCTTGAATGTGCGGTGTCAATTCATCCAACACCAAGGCAAATGCAAACCGCCTGAGAGTTGATCCCTGGTGCAACCCCATCTTAATTGGGAAGTGTTTCGAGTCTTCTCCCACTATCCTCACTCGGAGTTTGGCTCCCTTGTACATATCCTTAATCGCTCTAATTATGTCATAGGTACACCTCTAGACTCAAAGCATCTCCATAAAACCTCCCTTGGAACTTTGTCGTATGCCTTTTTCAAGTCGATGAACACCATATGTAAGTCTCGTTTCCTCTTCCTATACTGCTCTACCAATCTCCTTAAGGGGTGAATGTCTCCCTCGATTGCCCCTGGATAAATCCAAATTGATTTTTGAAAATAAACACATTCCTCATCCTCATCCCGACCTCCCTCTCCTAAACTTTCATAGTGTGGCTTAACATCATGTTATAACTATAGGTAATATAAGTCTATTTAACCTTAACATCATGTTGTCTCCCTAGAAAACCTTCTAACTCACATAAGACTAGTTTT
The DNA here is from genome assembly GCA_018107945.1 of Datura stramonium. Taxonomy (NCBI): domain Eukaryota; kingdom Viridiplantae; phylum Streptophyta; class Magnoliopsida; order Solanales; family Solanaceae; genus Datura; species Datura stramonium. Next base: position 226,654 of record JACEIK010000560.1, on the reverse strand, counting down.
ATATTGTCAAAGTGTAAGGTAAAACTAAATATTGTAAAAAAAAAAAGAAGTCATTTTATTGGACAAACACACAATGTCTAGGTTTAAGTTAGAAGCTCGTTCTTTCTCAACCCAAAAAAATTGGAAGCTTATTGTTAGTAGTTTAATAACTAATAATTTGTTCGATTTTCAGGAATCCCAATTGTTGCAATGAACTTGTTGAAAATTCCCACTATTTATGCTCCCTCTCCTCCCTTAGATTTCACTAGTTCTTTTGACAATTTTCTCTAGTAATGTCTACACGTGTTATTTGTTTTTAACTTGTTAGAGTGGATAATTCAAATATATATGCTTCATGATTATAGAGAATTGTATGATAAATGATGATGTAAGTCACAGGGCTAAATACCTGAAATGGATTACTGTAGGAGTGGTGTTTGGTAGGACATGTCTTTCAAAGTGAAAGACAAGTTCTATAAAACGGTAGTCAGAGTAGAAATAAAATTTAAAAGTGAGCGTTTGGCTTCTAAGACCCATCATTTCATACGGGGTGTTGTAGAAATGTTCATGCAAAGATGGATGTGCAGTCATACAAAATTAAACAAGATCATAAATAATTATATTCGACAAAAGGTACAGGTACATACGTGGAGGATAAAACAAGAAAAGGTCCTTGAGATGGTTTGTGTGCTTGTGGACCTTCAACTGTTTTATTTAGACCGTAGGTGTTACTTACACTATGATGATTGAAGGTGTTAAAAAGGATGAGATAGACCTAAAACCAGATAGATCTAAGTTGTCAAAAAAAATCTACAATCTCTATGTATTCATGTAGACTTAACAAAGAATAGAATAAAATGAAAGAAAAAACTCTAAATAGGAGTTCCCAATAAGTTTGAATTAAGGTTTGTCATATTGCTGCACTTACATTAAGTTTGCTGTCTTCCAGAAACTTTTAAGTTGTTTGGAGAATTGTATGTTAGTAGAAGACATAGAGGAGTTCTAGTGTTAATAAAAACCTACTTTGTCTTTTTAGACAAATGATTGAGTATTCCAAATGGAGCGAAACGGACATTAATGATTTCCACCCGTCCCTAAACTAGTTTGGAATTAAGGTTTAATAGTTTTTATTGTAGAATGTATGAGTAGTGGGTTAATAAAGATCGCTAAGGCTTAAGTGCAGTAATTAGTTCATTTATGTGGAGAGAAAGAACAATCAGTTGCCTAAGTAATAGGGCATGTTATGATAATGAATGTTTAGCATGAGGTTTTCATTATTCAGAATTATATAATTATATAAATAGTTCTATTAAACGATGTAATAATCAGGAAATAATGAATATGACTAGAATCTATTCTTTCCAAATATGAAAAGGTTCAGAATCCCTGTCATTATGTAATTAGGAGTGGGAATCCTCAACTCATAGGCTTTTGGAGTTGAGTTAGACTTAAGGTCCTTTTCTATTACATGGTATATGTTACCAGTGCCAAAACCATCCTTATTGTTGTGTTTCTCAATGTTGAGCCCTATGTTATGTTGTTCAGGCTCTAGATGACCTATTTTGGACATGAAGGGGGTGTTAATTGTTCCACATTAGTTGAAGAAATGAGTTGTAGGCTCCTTATATGGTCTTGGACTATCCTCACCTCATGAATTAGCTTTGAGTTGGACCCAAGGTCTATTTTCTTATTCATTTCATCTATGTGTCTTCCACCATCCTTGAACAGGTCAGGTTGTTGAGAGGATATCTTTCTATGGGAGAGAGGACGTGAGACATTTTTGGAGTAGCTTATGATGGCTTGGAGTTCCACATTATAAATGTGTAGTTTTTGTTACCTAAGGAGGGGGTGGGATGGCTATTGCTTAGGATAAGAATGATGTGTCTTCAACATTTACGCTACAGTTATTTAAATGATGGAGGACGCTTCCGTGCCTAGGGTAGTGTGCTTGTTTTATGGAATTTTTGTATTTGTGGGTGCAAAAAGAAATGGTAGACCTTATAATTAAGGTGCTTAACAGTAGATTTTTTTTCCTGTGGGGTTCAACAACAGGTTGAGGGGATCATGAGGTGCAGTCGTGCAGAGACGGAATGTCGTTAGATACTCATGATCATTCATCTGACCAGTACTTTTTCCACTTCGTGATGTCCACATTATACTGGACAGGTGTACCTGCATTTATGCTACATAGCGAAGAAAATGATTGCAGCTCACTATCTAGTGTCTTCGCTCTCATTTGAGTCTACTTTGGATTTTATTCTGTCCTTTCTGCTAAGTTGCTTGCAGAACAGCTACCCTAAGGGTATAATGTTCATGCTTCTCAGTTTGTCTACCACTGACTGGGGGATTGGAATAAATGGCCTACTATTATACACTTTTTTTGAGAGGAAAGATGCCAGTTATTTTTAGCCAAGTGATGAACATGGATCAATAATAGGTAGAAAGCTACCTACATTTGACAATAGTATAAACAACTACAAGTAACCACTGCTTCCTTGGAGAATTTAACATGTGACTTTAAGTTTGTGGACCTCAGCTTTTCCTGTAGCACAGCTCCATTGGCTTCTCATATACATGTCACAAAGTAGCTAATATATGCAGAATTGCCCTAAATCTATAATTCTTCTTCCTCCTATCAATCTCTTGTGTTTGTGGTGGATTGAATTGATATGATGAACAACTAGTAGCTTCTGTGACTTGCATGTTATTATATTTTAGAGACTGAAATGGTGGATTAGACTCTGACCATTTATATTTTTTATTTTTCTTTCTAATTGGTGATTAGACCTTAAAAGATTAAAATACGTGGAGTTTATAAGTGGAAAGCTGCTTGTTGTTGGCTGTAGCTGCTTTACTCCTTCGCCATAATCCACCAAGACCTAACGTGAATGTTCAAAATACTTCAAATGATATGGTATCTTCTGGTTATTCATGAAATTTAGGTAATTATTTTGTCCATGTTACCTTGAAATTGGCCTTCCTTTTTTGCAATATCTGCATCTGCATGTTCTCTTAGCATTGCTTGTCGTCGCTTTAATTAGAGTGAAACTGCAAACAGATGTGAACTGACTTGCGAAAACGCCTTTGACCTTGCTGTACCTTCCAGGATCATGCATTAGATCATAATGAGATTGTTAAACTATATAATTGATTTATTCTGTGAAAAATTCCAGTATGTAGACTTCTTAAGAAGAATAGAAAACCTGAATTCATGTTGAAGCATGTCTTTTTCACCTTTTCCTTAAAGGAGGCGTGTCTATTATTACTCATCCCCCTGAAAAAAAGTGTAGACATCTCTATTTTGTAGCTGTGTACAGGGAAAATATTGAGCACTTTAGTTTAAAGCATGTGTTGGAAGACTAATTATTTGCATTTAATCTCTTTTTAAGTATTAAATTTTCATAATTTCATTCTTTCATCTCAGATTTAGTTTATAAGTTCTTTTACAATGGACTGGTTAAAAATTAGTATACAGACTAGCTAAAGATAGATGAATTTGTTGTTTGAACTCAAATTTGAAATTGATGCACGTGCATTATGCTGGATAATACAATTTTTTCAGTATCTATCACTTTCTGGCTTGAGAGATCTTGACTATCTGTGAGAGTGAGTTCTACCATGTAATGTCCGCAAAAGTTGTCTGGAGAAACTCATTAATAAACAATGGTAAGATCTGTCCTGTGTTCGTTTTACTTTTGAGGGATTACTTATTTGTGGTACTTGTATGCATTTTGCTCTCGCGTATACTGTGTAAAATATATTTCATTGCGTGATTTTCATGGAGCAAATTTAATTTTGTACGACAGGTATTTCATGTTATATAATTATCACAGAAACATTGGAGAGAAGCTGCTATATTTAGTTAACCTGTGGAGTTATTCATCATCTAGTGCTGTTACTATCCTTTTTCCTGTTTTTTCTTGTGTCGGATGGGAGAGAAGACAGTAAATGGAAGGAGTGTTTTTGCATGTTAAACTAGGTAATTTTGTTTAATCTTGGCAATGTTGTGGGTGGGTTTATTCAGCTGGGGGAGTTTCCGAAAATTTTGAGAATATCTTGGAGACAGGATCAAGGAAAGTAATGGCAGTATCTGTAGCTTGAGTAAAGCAGGGAGTGGGGGAAGCGACAAAGGGAACCGGTTGGACTTGGAAAACCTATCATAAAATAAGGGAGTTGAAGTGACCGGAATACAACAACAACAACATACCCTATGTAATCCCACAATTGGGTCTGGGGAGGGTGGTGTGTATGCAGATCTGACCCCCACCTTGTGAAGTGACCGGAATGTGGGATTGAATATTGATTATAGAATTGTTAGCTGTAGAAACTTAAAACTTCATTTATAGGGTTAATTGTGTACTGAGGGAGTGATGATACTGCTTAGGGAGATAAGTTTTTGTGTAAGTTGGATAGCATCCTTCGGGGTTTTTGCATTCAGCTTTTCTATATAGGTTTCACCCACATTTGATGCCCTTCTATGTAACACTTTTACATATTAAAAGATGTTATGAGTGGTGTTAAGAACTCCCTTATTGTCCCATAAAGGTGTGAGCTGGGGACATTCTTCCTACACTTCTATTTATAGCCCAGACATGGTTTTAAATTATTTGATCAGGATACCAGTGAAAAGTTGAAATGGCTCTTGGTGCTGCAAAAGTTATTATGTTGTGGTAGTCCTTTTCTTGAACATGATCAACATGCAGATTCCCATGATAGTGCGGATTTAGGTCACAGCTTAGGAGCTTGGGTCCCTTTTGCCTAAAAAGAAAAAGAAAAAAGAAGAAAAGAAAAACAACTGAAATAGTTTAAGCATTTTTATTACGTTTATATGGTTAATTTTGTCCAACAGGTTTGAAGGAAAAATTCAGTTTCTTCTGAAGTTATATTTTGAGTGATGATGCTTGTAGGAATGATATTCTGAGAGCTTTGTCAGACAAGTTTCTGAGGCTATTGTTTCTTTGAAGTTGGACTAGTAACTCGATGTGTTTTTTGATATTTAAAAGTTCAGTAGTGTTCCATTGGGCAGTAGAAAAACTTTCCAGACCTTAATTTGATGTTTATTTGTTTTAGTATGGTTGATACGGTATGTCAAGAAGTGAAAGTTAATGAGTTTGTCTTTCATATCTTCTCTTTCATGGTTTTCCATATGCAGACAAATATATCCTGATGAGTTTAGTTTTAAACTACATGTATTTGCTGAAAGAATGATATCTGTATCACAGCCAAATTGCATTTAATGCACTCTTGCTGATAATAATGAATTGCCAACCAATTTGTCCCAGTGATTTAACTTCTCAGACACTTGTGAGTCAGAGTAGGTATCATGAAAATGGCTGATGAGGAATCTTCTTTGTCACCTTTGAAAGATCTTTACTGCAAATTTTGGACAAGAGATTTTTGGTCTAACTTCTCATTTTCCGCAATTGGACTAGAGATCAACTTTATTAGACTTTTTGCATGTAATGGTGGCCTAGTATTGGGACCCTTCACCTAATATCATGCATCTAGCACACTGTTAATGGAGATCTTGTCACTCCCATGAACGTGGATAGTCAAAAGTGGCTAACCACAAGAGGGGGGCGTTTTCAAGATTGTTTTGATGAACATAGCAGTGGTCCTACACTTGAATGAAATCTGTACTATTTCCACTTCTACTCCTTCACTTTGAAGACCAATGCTTTTGGAGTCCCATCTATTCTTTTGAGTCTGCAGCACGCCATGCTTTTTGGTATCGCATGTTTACACGTAATGTGCACCTGAATGCCACTAACAATTAATCCTTTGCTTGGAGTTGCCTTTTTCTGTGCAATTCGATTGTTTATTGTAGCTTCTATAGTTAGAGTATATGGTGCTCTGTGAAGTTACTTTTGAAATACATGTAGTTGATTAGTGTTTAGAGACTTGATAAAAGCTTATCTTAACCCTGGAGGTTCAATTCTTTAGACTAGGATGCCTATGTTGAGGAAAAAAAGTCAAAAAATCATGTTGCTTATTAATGACTACAAGAAAAAAGAGTATCTTGTTTGTTTACAGCGACATATTGTTTCCACTTTCTTCTTCTGTAATTTGACACTGCTGTCACATAGTCTATATAATTATATGTAGGTTTTTATAAAAATCAGATTTGCAGTTTTTAAGCGTGGGAAGGAAGACGTGACTGAGAAAGACAATTTTATGTTAATTTAGCGTGTTGGTCAATTTTGGCAACTGGTTATGCCATAATTAACTAAGAATGTTTATCTTTGTGAAAACGATGGACTGGTTCAACAATTGATGATGGTAGTTATCTGTATTTGTTTTTATATTGTATGAACTTATCAAGTTTGTTTATTTGTTTGTGCGTGTGTGAATTTAATATACTATACTATTTATTAAAAAAAAAAGGCCTGGTGCATAAAGCATTTCATGTTGATGCAGAGTTTGGGAAAGGGCTGCACCCCAAGGGGTATGTGATGTAGAACAATCTATCCTAACGCAATCATGACTGCTTTCAAGTCTCTAACCCGTGATATATAAATCACATGAAGATAATTTTAATTTTACCGTTGCTGCAAGTCTCCTGATACACTATACTATTTATATATGCAAAATATCGGCTGCCTTTGGCAGCTATTCAATAGACTTTGTTGCTAATGGGTGTGTCTATTTTTTACCTAAAGAAGCTTAAAGAGAGCAGTAAAGTAGTGTGAGTGCGGATAAATCCACTAGCATCTAGGGGGACAGAAATTGGAAAAAGGGACAAAAGGTTTATTAATTGGGAATTATATTGAAACACTTTCCCAAAGCAAAGAACAAGCAAATCATGTGAATGTTTCGAAAATCTTCTTTTATCTTTGGATTCGTGAAAGTAGGTGAAGGGATAAATTCAAAATGAATAAAGGCAACATCAAACCTAGTAAGTTATGATGCGATTTCAAGTCGTTTGGATTTGGCCCAACTTTCTTCATCTTGCTACTCTCTTCTTAGTACTAGTTGGTTTTTAATTTGTTTAATATTAACTTTAAGTTAACGAGAAAATTATGGTGATATAATTTAGTGTTGAAACTATCTTGTATATTATGTGAACATATTTTCTTAATGTATTAAAGAAGGTGAGGCTTCAATAATGCAATTTTTGACTCGCCACCCTTTAAAGGTGTTGATAATCCTATAAATTCGTCCAATGATTCAATCCTTCCCAATAACTATGCAGCACATAACTTTGGATTATTCAATTTCGACACATTCAAATAAAAATTACTATTCATACGCACATATAGACAAACAAATGGAGTACCAGTTTTCATAATATTTTGACACGCCAAAAAAAATAAAATCAAAATAATTAAAAGGGACAGTGTTGACTTGTTTAGCATAGATATAATTGTGAGATATCTATGTGGTCGTGGGAAGAGGGAACAATCTGAGAAGTCGTTCAAGCAAGAAATGGGACATGGGTATTTAAGTCAATGTGGGTAACGTTACAGTCACTTTGTGAGCCTCAACTTATTATTATTATTATTTTTTTTTTTAAAACCATTAATTAATTTGATTATTATAGCTTTCACTTCTTTTTCTCCACTGTACTGTTGGCTGAGGCAAACAGGGACGCCTTCAGCTGATCACATTGTGCCATGGGGTCACATTGTTACAACAAATTTATATCCTCCGTGCTCATTTTAACTACTCCTTGCTGACTAGAGTTCGAAGTAACTGATCGGGTATTT